>BGPR01001359.1:216210-266791 GCA_013235015.1 Araneus ventricosus | reverse complement strand
ATTATCGTCTCTTAATATCATGTTTGCATGAAAGTTATTTCTAAATACTTATTTTCTTACATTCTTTTTACCAACAATACCTTGTATTTTCTATTAATTGTATTTATAGGTTTTGTTCTTATATAATGTAAATATATTCTACATAAGTAAGGTGAAGCACAGACATTTTTTATCTTGCACACTGATATAGTAAGATAAAAATTTACCAAATTTCTAAAAATATTATAGTCTCGAATTTGAGATTATGTAATAATTTTGCTGGAGGATTATGTAGTTTTTCTTGAAGATTAGGAAAATATATATACCCAATAGTCCCAAAGTTTCTCCAGTTCACTTTGAGTTTCCATACATTTCTTTCATGAAAATGTACTGAAGCTAATAAATACATTCCTTTTTATCGCTTCAGAAAGTTATACAGGGTGTTTTAGAAAAACGAGAAAAAATAGGTCAGGCATACAGAAAAAAGTCATTTCTAGATAGAACATTGGTCGGAAATGCAAAGGGAACTCTCTAAAGGGGGGGGGAAGGAGTGTATTTCAGTGAATTAAGTAAAATAAAAGGATACACCAGACTGAATGGAATACAAATTTACAATAGCATAGCAATCCAGTTCCAGGAATAACAATATGTGAAACGTGTATCGCGTCAGATGGCAAGTTCTTTGAACACTTACTTATTTTCCTCCAACACTCCTTATATATTTCAAAGATTTGATGTTGATATTGCGTCATACTTTCCATTACCATATCTGTCATGCTACATACCACTTGTAATGCTTGTTATCCATGCAGCTTGATTTTTGTACTATTGTAAATTTGTATTACCTTTAGTTTGTGTTATACACTTCATTTGGTGTACCTTTTTCATATACATAATTCACTGACAAAAATTCCCCTGCAGTGAATCCCCTTTGCATTTCCGATCCCATGTTATATTACGAAAATGGCATGCTTCGGTATGCCTGACCTACCCTTTCATTTTGGCAAAGCTCTTTTGAAACACCCTGTATGAGCAAATTTTTGTTACGGACATATTTTTAATTAAAACTAGATTGAAACCTGTATATCACATATGATGAAAGTATGTAGGAATTTAATTTCATTAGATCTGAACAGTATAGAGAAAAAAATTATTTGCTGCCAAAAAATGCTAGTGTTTACTTTACAAATATGCTTTATAAATTAAAAAGACATGCAACGATGCACAGAAACACGCCATCATGTAATCATTTTGAATATGATCCTACGCTAACTTTGCATTATTTTTATGTTGCATGGCGTATTATGAAGGCTTTGGAATTAATTAATATATTTCTGACGAATTTAATTACTTTCGCATTAAAATTATATTAATTCACAACCTCCTTCTTTTTTTACAAGTCCTAGTCAATATTTAATATTTACTATCGAATAGACTATACAATAATGTCTCAGAAAATGATTTATCTCTACAAATAATAAAGGAGAATGTGTGTGTGTGTGTAAAAATACTTTGGAGTGAGGGAATGTGAACCTCTAAGCCGTTTTTGGAAATTTTAATTAATTAAAAATTAAGGGAAATTTTCACGTTCTTCCTTGATAATAATTTTGAATATAATATAGCACAAAATAATTTTTTTATAATCTTCAAATGCAAAAAAAATACCTTTTAGATGATATTAATTCAGTTTCCATACATTTTTTCCCCGAATTTAATAAATTCATAAAAACTATTTTAAACATAATTTACAACAATACTTTCCATTTTTACCTAGAAATTCAAACCGTGTTCATTGTTTAAAACAAATGCTTAATTGTGCGGTTCGCTTAGGTAGTTCATTTTTAAGTTTTTTCCATTTCTGAAGACGATTTCGCAAAGTAGTTGCTGTTAAGGCGCATTGATACACAGAGAATATGCGTATCAATGTGCCCTGGAGTCAACGGTATCAACCTACCCCAAGAGATCTTTTTACTTAAAACAAGTGGCCACGCAAACTCAACGCTATAAAACCTCAAAACTTAATATAGTTCAGAAAAATAAATATTTTTTAATACCTTCAGGGTAGTGAAAGAAATCACACAACACGTTCTTAGAGTAAAATTTACTTCGACTATAAGATTAGCGGTTTCATTCATTTGCAAATTAACTTTTGACTTAACATGGCCGAAAAATGTACCGTTTGCTAAGGGTTACAGTGGCATATATATGAGGGGGATGGCTCAAGATGTTCATCTTGAGAAAATTCCAATCAATAAAATTTAAGAACTGTATTAATGTTCAAGCGTATCGAACTACCCCAACACTCCCCCCCATTTCATTATTCCTATTTAGTGATGGACTGAGTCTCCGTTTTTTTTCCTTATGAGTAAATCATGGCATTTTGGGAAATTAGCAGCTTATTTATAATTAATCAATAATTATGAACATAAGCTTAGAGCTGAAATTTATTTGTTTTATTGATATTCTAGGTCTCAAATGTTGAAGAGAGAATTGTTGCTGTTCATTTTCATCTCATTTAAATGAAAGGTCAAATGTAGTGGGCGAACAAAACTATTTATTTTAGCCAAAAATATGTCATCGAAATATATAGTAAAATTGAGATCTGAAACTATAAGAAAAAAGGGTCATTCATCCGAAAAAATATACACTAATATACCCAGAAACTTGACAACGTCAGAACATCCGAGGGAGAAAATTAAACTTAATGCCAAAATCAAATAATTTCTTTATCACATCTCATTTTATTTAAGTGTGCAGTAAACACATGTGCAAGAATAGCAGATCGACAGACAGACAATCCTTTGACGGATTTCGTTTAAAACTGTTACAGATCAACGATTGTAGTAATAAAACCATATGCTAACTTTCATCCTTCTATCTAGTTTTGATTTTGAGTTATCGTTCTTACACAGAAGCAGACTTAATTCAAAAAGTAGTTTTTTTAACTGTGCGTACCTAAACCTTTAAGATTCATCAATATCCCCTAAGTGAAATTGTTTGAATTTTAAAGTTTTTTTTATCTCTGCTTACTTCGTAAACAAAGAAGTAATTATAAATTATTAAATGTAATGCTCTGATAAATTTGTAGATAGAAATAAACTTCATCGAAAAGCTTTCATTTAGATATATTTACCGAAATATCTGCATTTATGAACCTCATGAATTTTATTTATGTCCTCATTTTAACGCGGTCTAAGTCAAAGAAATATTCTCAGGAAGAGAAAATATTCTCAGAAAATAGGGACTCTATCGCATTACATATATAATTACATAACCCAAAACATATCTGGTATCATTTCGCACTACTTCAACCTTTGAATCATCACTAACACACATTTTCTCTGCACCAACCGGACCATGAAGTAGTGTCCCACCGAAATGACTTTAATAACTCTTATATGCCAAGAAACTCATTCGTATTCATTGTTTCTCGCAGAGAGGAAAACATAAATTGTGGGCTGCGTTGCATTCAGCAGTGGAGAATTGTTACATCTTCCCAAATCTCGGGGGTAATTTCGCAACCCCAAATCACACGCTAAGTCGAGTGCACACCAATACATAGAAATTTTGCTCAATATCAAACGTCTCAGGATTATAGCTCTGCTTGTATACACTACTGACTTTCATGATGCGGTCTCTGCCTGATTTTCTACCACCAGAATGATTTAGTCCTGAAATTCAACATCAAAACAGGCAGGAAAGGGCATGCACACACCTGCTCGGAGTGAAAGCTTCGTGTCAATACGAGAAGGAGATACATCCGAAATAAATGATGTGACAGGGAAGGCGTTTGGCAGTGAGGTGTTGGACCAATTTGACACCAATGTGCACTCAGTAATATGAAACAAAAGCAGAAACACTAACTAAAATTATTCATACTAAATTTATTCATATGTTCAATATACGGGAAGGTTAATAATGCGGATGGATCTTTAATTATTGCGATGAGCATATTTACCATGCACCTAAATCAGGTATTTCAATAAAATATTCAAAAGAATGCGTCTTACACATTTTTTCTTTTTCTATTAATGTAAGAATATTGTACAAGAAGAATAAGTAAGAATACAGTAAGAATATTTATACATTTTTCTAATTTTTATAGAAGTGGAATAAAAGCCACTCGCATTTAAGCAGTGAAGCTATATTTACAGAATAAGGCAAATAAATGAATATGAAATTGCCAGATTTGAGATAAGAAATTTAGAAAAATTGATTAAATCAAATTTAAAAGCCGTTTATGTAAAATGAACGTGTTTTTGAACCTCCGATGGACCATGTTTCCTATTCCCTCTTCGAAGAACGTTGCCGCCGGTGATGTGCGATGGGCCTTAGCGCTGCTTTGAATATCCTCATTTTTCTGGAATCTTTAACTCCCAGCCAATTCTTCAATTCAGGGAAGAGATGAAAATCACTCGTCGCTAAGTCAGGGCTATACGTCGGGTGATCAGACATGCATAATTTATACTGCTCCGAAAGCTGCTGGATTGAAAAAGCATTGCAATTAATGAGAAGAACTCCAGAAGTCAGAATAGCGCTTCGAGGTTGTTGTAAAGTATAAAAATAAACAGCTGCATTGATCGTCTGCCACAAACCAACCATCTGCTAGAATAAAGCGAATAACACTACGCAACTCGCACTTGGAGACAAACCACAATTCTACCAGCCATGCTTACTTGCCGACAGATAATATCTAACCGGCTAGCTGGTGTCAGCAGTAGTTGTAGTTATGGGTATTATCATGGGAACATGCGCAGTCGCCCAGCACACATACCCACTTTCTACCACTTTTCTGCCTGTTTAGCCTCTAAATCGGAGGTTTAAAGAAACTACCCTCATATAACGGAATATGTTCAATGGAATTGAATTTATGAATGTAATGACTGATATAGAATGTAAAAAAAATCTTATGATAATATATGAGTATATTGATTGCATTGAATGGATGCTTGGGAAAATTACAGCTTTAGAACGAGAATTAACAATTTTCATATAAAATTAAACTTAACAATGATTTCTTGAATCGTTTCAATGAAGAATTTAAACATAAGGAGCAAATGTTAAAAATTTAAATAATGTCGAAAACAAAAATAGACAAGTCTATATCATTCATTGATACAGTATAGTAAAAGTACAAAATAACAATGAATTGCGCAAATGATAAATTGCTTAATTCTGTACATATTTTTAATTCTTAATTACTTTTTTACGAAAGAAAATGTAGAAATACAGTAAATTCTGCACTGTATTTGTTGAAAGACCAGTAATGATATCAGAGAAATAAATTGCTAATATTTATGGTTTCTTTAATCCCTTATAATCATTCTTAAAATTTCTTTGTCACAATGGTTTGTTTCTAGTCTTCATTTCTCAACATAGTACTTGCTCAGCATCCACAATTTTCCACATAGCAGGTATGGAGAGAAATTTCTCCAACTGCAGTATGCTTTTCTTCCTTTCAGAAAGATCCCTTCACCTTGCTACGAGAGATCGCCACTGTAAAGCAGAACTTGTGAAAAAAAGGGTGCGGACCCATTTCTTCGACTTGCACCAAATCCAAATTCAACAACCTATTAACACTGTAAAAGGCTTGCGTAGAAATAATTTGTTGCTAAGATAGATTCAGGCATATCTTTCCACAGTTTTTAATCCTTCGGTACGCACAGCTAGCATGTAGACCAGCGGTCCCCAAACATTTTCCCCTCGCGTACCCCTTGATAGGTCTTTTTATTTTTGAGTACCCCCTACTTTTACACTATATGCCCAAAAGTATCCGGACACTTGCAGATTTTCACATTTTTTAGAATTTCTCCGGAATGGTTTAGCCGACTGCCTTTAAACTTTCGGCATGTAAAGAATAGACAATAACTCACATTTTAATTTGAAGATTCGGTCCTGAGAGCAATTAGGGGGCCGTCTACAAACTGATGAAGACAAAAATGTTTTTGGCCCACCCCGCTTCACAGAATACCGATAACAAGATGAAACTTTCAGAAATGGTAATGTTTAATGTGCATAATATTTACAGGAATTTTTGTGAACTCAGCGCAAATATTTCGGAAGATATAAAGTTTTTCTTAAAAAATCTCAAATTTTCCCACCTGTTTTTTGTTCATAACATGCAGAGTATTCTGTTATATTATACGACACTTACAGAAAAGATGACAATATGTTAGAGAAGCATTTGTGTGAAACTTTGGAAAAGAATTGTTGAATATTACAGGAATTATGAGCATTTTTAGTAAATAGTGTTTTACTCCGCATGCGCGAAACATAGTGTAATTTTTCTTTCACAACTTTAAAGCCAGATATATAGGGCAACTTATATAAAAAAATTAAGTTCGATATCATTAGTATTCAGAAAGATATCGGCATTACAACAAGCAGAATTTTAGCTTCTGTCGAAGAGAAGCTAAAAGATGAGGGGTTGTACACAAATTGATATTTTTAAATTTTATATCTTTAAATAGTTATATTGAATTGTATAGCGGTTAGAATTTGCTGCATGCCCATGAACACTTATCAATTACGTGCATAACTTAAATTCCAGCTAATTAGGCACTATAAATAACAAAAATTTTATTACTTTAATTATATTATTTACATGATTATTAACAAGTTACATATTACAATTTTACGGCCAAAAAATATTTTTAAATATATTTATTTTATGGCGAAACGATTTTTTATCTAATTAATTTCTTTTCTTAAAATATTTTAATAATTCTACATATATATTTTTTTATTCGTTACGAATATTAGATGTGTTCATGGGTATTCAGCAAATTCTAACCACTATACAATTCAATATAACTATTTAAAGATATAAGTTTAAAAAATATCAATTTGCGTACAACCCCTCATCTTTTAGCTTCTCTGCGACAGGAGCTAAAATTCTGCTCGTTGTAATGCCGATATCTTTCTGAATACTAATGATATTGAACTGAATTTTTTAATATAAGTTGCCGTATATATCTGGCTTTAAAGTTGTGAAAGAAAAATTACACTATGTTCCGCGCATGCGCAGTAAAACACTATTTACTAAAAATGCTCATAATTCCTGTAATATTCAACAATTCTTTTCCAAAGTTTCACACAAATGCTTCTCTAACATATTGTCATCTTTTCTGTAAGTGTCGTATAATATAACAGAATACTCTGCATGTTATGAACAAAAAACAGGTGGGAAAATTTGAGATTTTTTAAGAAAAACTTTATATCTTCCGAAATATTTGCGCTGAGTTCACAAAAATTCCTGTAAATATTATGCACATTAAACATTACCATTTCTGAAAGTTTCATCTTGTTATCGGTATTCTGTGAAGCGGGGTGGGCCAAAAACATTTTTGTCTTCATCAGTTTGTAGACGGCCCCCTAATTGCTCTCAGGACCGAATCTTCAAATTAAAATGTGAGTTATTGTCTATTCTTTACATGCCGAAAGTTTAAAGGCAGTCGGCTAAACCATTCCGGAGAAATTCTAAAAAATGTGAAAATCTGCAAGTGTCCGGATACTTTTGGGCATATAGTGTATATCTCCTTACCATCCAGCTATATTAAAAAGTTTTTATAAATAACGCCACAGGCTTAAGTTAGCTTAGGAGTCAACCGACTCTAATGAACTTAATGAAATTTGTAGAACTGATTTTCGGCTTTGCATTTTATTCCATTGTCTAAAAATAGTACTAGTTTAACGTCTAAACAAATGTAAACAGCATTCAATTAATTTCGCTGTAACTTATGATGAAAACTAACACTTACTCAATAACTAGATATTGATATACTTCTTCCTTTTTCTTATTTCGTGAAAAGAGTTTCAGACTCGTAAAATTTTCAATTTGATTTTTCATATGAACTTGAGAAAACAAAATTTTAATATGTTCTTACGTTTTGTATTTTCCTCCATTACCAAGATCACTTTCGCTTACCCCTAACTGGACCCCGTGTAACCCCAGGGGCGCTTTTACCACAGGTTGGAACCCTCTGATGTAGACCATTATGTGCTGCTATCTCTCAGTTAGCATTTTCTTCTTATTAACTACAATATCTTAATCTTTAATATATTTAATTAATTGCCAATGGCGTATTTATTTTTGGATCATTATTTTATTTCCATAACAGTGCCAAAGCAACCTTCCTTCCCACATTTCTTTCATATAATTCTCATCGTAAAGATTTTACAATTTAAGTGCCAGCGTGAAACTAAAAAAAAGCATTAGCGATAGTCGCACTTATTTTAAATAATCATTCAAAATTTCGCTAGAGATTCACTCACCATATTGTCAATTTTCATCAGTTTCATATTAAACATTTACAATAGTGTAAAACTTCAAGTATGCGAATGAAAAAATAAAATATAAAGAGAAAAGTCTTGTACATTCTTCAGGGATTCTAATTGTGTTTTCCGATCTCTGACAATGGATGCGTAAGGTCAAACTACGTTAAACTTCATTCCTCGAAGATCTAATAAGATAGCTAAACACGAGCGATACTACTGCCAACTGACAACGGATGCCTAATGTCAAAACTACGCTAATCCTCATTCCTCAAAGATCTACGAAGATAGCTAAACAAGAGCGATACTACTGCCAACTGACAACGAATGTCTAATGTCAAAACTACATTAATATCCATTCCTCGAAGATCTACGAATATAGCTAAAATAGAGAGATACTTCTGCCAACTGACATCAAGGAGAAATGCAAAATATACCGAATCTATCTGAGAAATTGCCTGCGCCAAAAACTGGGTTAAAAAGACGATGATATCTTCTTTCGAAATACCCATTTGTGTAATACCCCTAAAACCTAGTAAGCTTGACCTTTAGAAAAAATCATTTTTTCGGTAAAGGATGGACTAACAGAAAGAATTTCTTCACAGGAAAGCGAGGCTTCGGTTAAAAGCAAATGGTTTCCTTAAAAAATATTCCGAGAAGGCATTTTTTCCTATTTCTTTCACGAACTTTCAGAATTCTAACAAGGTAAAAAGAAGAAAAAAAAAGGCTGACATTTTTTATATTGGAATTTTCTCTCTTCAGACTCAAGACCAGAATAATTCTACACATTCATATTTTTTATAAACTTCATGTACAGCTTTTCTACTCACGTTAAAAGACTGTTATGAAAACAAAAGAGGAAGAAAAAAACATGGAAGAAAAGACAGGAAAATACTTAACGGAGAGGCATTATCTAATTCTTCATATTTGTAAGGATATTCTTTCTAATGTTTTTAAAGCTAGGATTTTCTGGAAGCATAATAAGATTAAAATATTTCCTGAAAAATGTTATCATTATTCATAAATCGAAATTTAATTAATTGTGTACGATATCTTTTGTATTAAATTTCTTATTTAATTATTAGAATTATTTTTATTAATTTTTAAAATTATTTTATTTTAAAAGATTGTAATTTTCGTATAATTTTAAAGAAATTTAATCACTTCCTGTCTATGGAATATATATATTAGGGTGTCCCAAGATACAATGGGAATTTTTTTTTTTTTTGAAAAATCGAATACGCATACGCTCTATTTTTTTTCTATTTCACCTCAGTAACATAAATAAAAAGTATTATTGCAATAAGATAAAGGTAACCCGTGCCGACTTTAGGTCAAACTTGAACGTGAAATCTTGTACGGGGAATACTATGGAAAGATTGTAAAATGTATGTTTCTTTAGTACATAAGACATCAATTTATTCAAAGCAGATATTTATTACCGTATAACAGTAAAATAAACATTACTGTACATATTTTCGTTTCAATGTTTGCTTTTTTCAGTCAGGATAGATCTTCATGTGTTCTTGTATGCAATGTAACAAAAATTGTTTTTGTTCCTCCTCAACCGTTATTAAACCATGAAAGTCCTGCATCATATTTCCGCTCTTTCAGCTGTATCATTCACTGCCCTAAGCATTGAGACCGTCTTTTTAACGTCTAGAAACGTAGCGTTATTCGCCCATGAAAAGGGACTCTCGTTGAAAAAACTATCATCAATTTTGAGTCTAAAAAACAATGACTGGCTTTTGACTGACATGAAATCATTGATACTTTTATCTGTAAAAAAATTAAATAACAGGTAACAATTGCGTGATATAAATAAATAACTAAATAAACAACTACAAAATCAATATATCAAACTCACCATACAATGAACCACAAAGTTCTTCCTTCGATGGAATGTATCTATTCTCATGGGTCGAGAAATTTTCTCTATGTAAATTTGCCACCACTTTTAATTTTGTTTCTTCGTCCACATCATCATCAAAAAGTGCCAAGACTGCTATTTCGTCAGTCAAATACCATAAATATTGGCTAAATTTCTGTAAAGCAGCTTTCTAGATACTTTCACTCACATTTTCGTAAGCTTTCAAAGATTTCAAAAAGCACAAATCTTTGTAGGGTGCTTTAACTGCCAAAATGAATTGGTTTAACGTAGATTGTCATGATAAACAAGCAAACGACTAACAGTACTTCCTTATCCTGTGTGTTTATTTTCAGCTGAGAATTAAATAACGATAGTTTTAGGGAGTAAATCGCTTAGGCCATCCATCTAGCTTGGTGCATGGCACCCGGAGGTCTGATTTTTAAATTTTTTCTGCATCTCCACCTAAAAATACGATAGAAAATTCGATCAACTCTCGATAGTCATCTCTGACCATAACATTTTTAGGTTCAGCGCTATAAAAGTCAAACAAATTTTCAAGTTCGGGTACGGTTCGTAACACTTTCATTGTTTCTGTATAGCACTGTATTTTAGTGAGATCGATGTTTTTCCAATTATTTTTTAGCTTTTTAAAGAGTGGAATATCGGGGCTTGTTGTCACTTGTTTTAATTTTCACTGCGAATTCGGCCTTTAATACCAGTTCGTATACATGATGGCGGCAAGCGGAAAAAAGCATTTTACTGTAAAATGTTTGCTCGAGAAGAGCACAAGATCCATTAAAACGACCTGTATTCAAAGCCGTAGTATCACAACAGAGAATTTGGACTTTGTCTTCGAGATTCCAACCTAAGATCGCCTTCCAAACCGCCTGCGTCTGTTCTTTGCCTGTAGGATTATTCAGTCTCGGCACAGCAATTTATTCTTTAAGTGCACATGAAATAACTACAGGCAAACGTTCTTCTTTCGAATTTCGAGCTCTTAAAGCAGGCAACGGTTTGCCATCCTAATGTAAGGTCATTACATCAGGTTCCTTGTTTTGGAAATCAATTTTTATGTTTTTCTCACGTTCCTTCCATTTTTCTGTTCGGATTCTTTGAACTGAAGACTTACTTATCAGAAATTCGTCAATATTACATCCAAGTGCATCAATAATAGCTTCAAGTTTAAACATAGAATCTCCCATACTTAACTGACACCTGTCTAATGCAACAACTCACTTTGGGGTAATAAAATGTTTCCTTATTACTGATTTACTTGTCCCAGATTCTGTGCTTTCGATCAGTGTTGGGAAATCTTCTGAATCCATATTTTCACTAGAATTCGAAGAGGACTCTTCTTGCAATGGTTCGTATGACGCCGAGGATGTTGAAGCGGAAACATCTTTGATTCGCCGATTTCTTCTCTGTCAGCTAAAAGTCGCGTCCTTTCCTCTTTGTCGACCAGTTTTTTATCCACTCCACCCAAGTGACCGGGTCGCCCAGGCTCTCTTTGGCGCTGCAAGGACATCCTATCTTCCTCTATTTTCATAAACTGAAGTGCATCAGCGTGTGCAATGTCGAACAAATTGCATAAATTACTTATAAATTCTTGTTGTCGCCGCTTTAATACGTCTTATAATTTTTTTGTAAGTCTCCCCAAATTTGATACAAGGTAACAAGTTTCCTCACACAATTTGGTAGATATGCGTGCCTTTTCCAAAAATATATTCGCGAATAGAGAGATTTGCACTTTCATTAACAGCTAAATTCACTTCTCGAATATTGTAAAACAAAACTGCGAGAATTTGTCCATTAGAGGGAAGTTTTGAACCCATGATTTGATGTTTTATGTCCCCTATTAAAAATAGCACATTTTTAGAACTACGAAATTCCACTGCCATGTTCTGTTCACTGATTAAAAATTATTGGCACGTTTAGGTGCAAGTCGGCACGGGTTGCTGTGGTTCATATTGCATGAAACTTTATTTATAATTGTTTTGACATAAAAGGAAAAAAATAAGAGGGTATGCGAAAAAAACAAATGACTTTCATTTTTTTGGGACACCCTAATATATATATATATATATATTCAGGTCAAACATAAAATATACATTTGTTTAAATTATTAAAATAATCGATAATAATTTCAATTTCATTAAATAAAGTATATTTTAAAACAGAAAATTCCTTTTGTCCTTTAAGATTTAAAATGGTATAAATATATTTTTAGGCTTCACATGTGACTTTTATAAATAAAGGAATAATCCCAAAAATAAATAACTCGTCACCCAAATAGTAATAACGCGTTCAACAGAAAAAATCCTTTAATACGAAATTTGAATATGCTATGAAATAAGATATATTGAACAAATATGCAATATTTATACTGGGGCGATCGTAACGGTGTATACGTCATCTTAACTTTCGTATTTCAACGACACCATCAAAGCATCATCATTATTATGTCCGCATATCAAAACCTTCCGTGCATTTGTAAAGTAAAGAAAGAATTATATCTAACAGTTCGTATTTATCAGTTTCCTTCTTTAGCGTTTCTGAAAATATGGCCTATCAAAAGACAGTCCGCAGGTCTTCAGTGCTGCTGTACTGCCATATTTCTCATTAGTTGAGGACAAGGAATTAACAGATAACAAGCTGTCTTTCGAATTAAGGAGACATAGATTTCTGATCTATCTATTCTATTGAGGTCGCGGTGACCTAGCGGTAAGATCTCGGCTTCGGGACTGGAGGGTTCCAGGTTCGAAATACGATTCCACTGAGGATCCGTAGGGTTTGGAGGCTGGTACACATTAAATCATACGTAGTTGACAGACGTCTGCCCACTGGTGTTATGCCTAGGATTCACTCTGCACTGGCTTACCCCACAGGTCTTAACTCTATCGATACGGATCGTCCCTTCAAACAAAAGACGGTGGACGTCCGAATATCACTGTAAAGTTTCCACCCCCTTTCGTCAAGTGTGATTGCTTTCACATCTGCAGCGCGAGCTTTCTTTTTTAGAGTGACTATGCCTAGGCACCAGAAGGGTTTTAGGAGCAAGGGAGGGTTTCCTTAGAATTCGGAGAGAGCCAGCTTTCATCACGGCTTTTGAGAGGGGAAGTGAATTTTCCTTATCTTTGAAAGAAAAACTCGGGCGTTCCCGTATTTTGAGGTCTCTCTATTCTAATGGTTTTAGGGATCAGAGGGTTAAGACACACAACACGACGAAGGAGCTGGTGTGTTGCGGAAGTTTGGTGAGGAGTGATAGCTCAGATGACGTCCTCGTCATCTGACAACTGTTCAAAATCACGAAGGCCATCCCACTATAGCCCTCGTGATGCCTCAAATCGGGACGTTAGTACAACTAAATTCTATTTTCTATTCTATGTTTTTTTTGTGTGATGTGGCTTAAAGGAGGAGAAGACATGGGAGGTTCGGCTGCGGGCATCCTACTGATAACAATTTTAAATCAGTAAGCAAATAAGTTTCATAGGAACAATAGGAAAAGTAACTGTGTTTTAAAATATCCATGCTTTTATGATTCCATGTCTACTGAGATATTTGATACTTTAAATCAGTTACCGAGCTTAATTTTGAAATATTTATGTAATGGATGCCTATTATTATATCCTCCACTCTCACAACATTAATAGGTTATTGATAGGTGAAATTTTACTTCGGATTTTTTCACGTAATGTGAGAAATATGAAGTTAATTGAAAATCAGTTGCGCCATGCCGCGTTGCTGCAGCCGATTCAGATAATAAAATATGACAACAGCATTCCTAATCATTTAGCGAAAACCTGCTTCACTGATGAAAGCAAAATGAAATTTAAAGATATTTTATCATTCGTTGTCTACGAAGATGATCAAGAAATCTTCATGCAACAGTTTCGCATTCGCGATGAGTGCACTGTGGAATTCCTTTGCATTAATCTCGGAGTAAAGTGGCTTAAAGAAAATATAGCCGCTTTCTCTCAATACGTAATCTATTCCGATTCTCTTTCTTCTCTATTTGCATTACTAAACATTAAAATCAAAGAAAGGCTTGTGATAGAAACTCCCGCAATTTTTCGAACTCTTAAAGAAAATCATATGGATATTTTCTTCATATATGTAAAACGACACTGTGAGATGTTTGGTAATGAAGGAGCCCGATTTTTTTGGCAAAGAATGCCCGTAATGTACCAATTAACATAAACGTCGGAATTCCCAAATATTGTTGGAAAAGTCTCAGTCACCAAAAGATCCTTGGCTAGTGGGAATAGGAATATGTTTCTTATCAAAAGCCAGCCACATAAAAAAGTTAATTCCAACGGGTACATACAGGCTTGAACGAAATTCTTTCTTCTTGTGCTCTTTTAAAGTGACTCGGTTCCTTACTGGGCATGATAATTTTGGGGAATATTTAAAGAGGTTCCATCGACAGACTAGTGACATTTGTGACTTTCTCCAAGAAAAATTCAAAACGTAGAGAATATTAGTTTTCGGTGCTTGCATGCCCAGGATTGCATTAAAATTATACAGCAAAAAGAAAAGGATTGGCCTGTCGCCCTGATTTCATTTATTAACACAAAGTACTCTTTTACATAATTTCTTCTCGCTTGTAAACATAAATAATGTTTTTCCTATTCATTAGAAAAAATTATGCACCTTTTGTAAAATATTTTTGTTCAATATTATTATAATGTTTTCTTCTTCTTCAACGTTTATATTTTTTATGTTTCCTCCCCCTTTTTATTACTTTTTGTATATATTTATTCTTTCTTTTTTCCCCTGGAGGTATTTTGTATCTTTTACTTCTGTATAATTTTGATTCCTTGATTATTGTATTTTTGATTTTCATTTCTTAATGGAGTTTAGTACGAATTTTTTTGTTATTATTATTGTTATAATTTACTTTGTATTATCTACTTCATTTCATTATTTTTAAATTATTGGTTTGTCTTCTTCTTCTTTTAATTTTCTTATTTCTTCTTTACTTATATTTTAGTTTTTTTGTGTGAAAAATTGTCTTTCAAAGACTTAATTTCTTTTGTATACTTACTTCTGCAAGCCTCGTGTTGTACATTTGAAACGCACCAGGAATATGACATTTCAATAATAAATAAATAAATTCCTCACTTTAAGACAATCGCTAGTAATTCATAGAGTAATTTCATTAAAAAATATTGAAATTTCATGACAAACAGAGTTGATCGAACAATTTAAGTTCAGAAGTTAGGTTTGAAATGGTCGTCAGAGCTTGGGCAACATATAAAGTGGGGATCTTAAATTACAAATCCTTTTTCTGATTATATTTTTCGTCTAAAAGAGGTTATGTAAAAAACGCTGCCTCTACATATGCCGTAGAGAAAAATAAAATATAATGATTTTAATTGTGACAGTTACATTATTAATAACTTTTAGAAACTTAGATTTTCTTTTATTAAGCCGCGAGGACGCGCGTTCCTTACAATTACTCGAGGACCCGTGCCAGGCTTCGTAGGCCCGGATCCTATTTTTTAACAAAACGTGCAGAAATTATATTTACTTTGATGGAAACATTTTTTGCACTAATATTAATTATTAAATAAAATAATTTTCAGATAAATCTCTTTTGGAGCGCATTAAAATGAAGAAGATTCATGAATGCTTGTACTTCCAACTTATTTATGAAAAGGTTGGCTTTCCCGTCCAGAATTACCTGAATTCGTCTGGATATAAATATTAATGCATCGCCTGTCTCATGGATAAGTATTTCCAATAATTTTGAACCGATTATACAACATTTTGCTTCACCAAAGTTTCCGGGTTGTTGTATAACGTTGTTGTGAGTAAAAGTTCTATCTCTGCGATATTCGTTTTTACACCATTTGCTTATTCCACCTATCTTACAGTTTACTGCATCATTTTTAACTCCAGCCTTCTTCTAAATAATTGGTGGACTACTGAAATATCCAATTCATTGTATAATTCCTTTTCATAATTCGACTTATGATCTCTAACTAGTTCAACAGTAACAATTTCTTCATTTTCTTCCTTAATCTATTCAATAGTTGATTTTCAGCTAAATGGTTTTCCAAACTTTACATTTCATATTTGTAATTCGAATAGCGATAAATTGTTGCAATCTATCTATTCTCTTTAGCAATCTTACACAGAAACGCAAGAACGCCCATCGGGCTTCGGAGGCCCGGCCGTCTGTTTAGTGAGATAACAAATGAAAGGAAATTCTTGAAATACCAGTGGTCAGGAAGTAAATGACCTTGAATATAGCTACTGTGAATCTGGAATTTTTTAGTTCAGGGATCCATTTTCGATAATAAATTCTTGGAGGCACTGGGCCTCTCAGGCCCGATGCGCGTCCTCCCGGGTTAATATACTTCTGAGGTCTTGCTTTTGTATTAGTAGACTGCTAAGATCTTCAAGATATTGCTACGATTGCTTTCGTAATCGTTACATACAACCTTTTAATCCTTCTGAGCTTAAGCTGCTCTAAAGGATTAACTGGGAACGTCGGAAGTCAGTGTGGATTATTCACATCATCACTTAGTTTCCCTATTTGGAGCTATTTAAAGGACTTCTGGGAGATAGTTCTCCATACACAAAATAGTTCTCCAATATAATATCGAGATTTGAATCTGACTTTTTGATATGTAAAGCAAAAATTCAGTTCGTAAGGGATTTTTATGAATATGTTTCCTATATTTCAGGTACATAGGCTTATTAATAGCTCCATTATTTTTACTCTCTGTAAATGCCTCCAATTAAATGCGAATCTTCGTTAGCACAATTTTGAAAATACTTCATTTGTCATATACACACAGGTTATTCTTATTTTCTTTGATCTGCACACGGACCATTTCCTTATTATTTTAATATATTCAAAAAAATTATTCGACGATATGCCGCTGTGATCTATTCGGTGATGAGGATCATTATGTTTTTAACTGTCCCTTCACGAAAGAATTTCTTCTTAAAGAGCCAGTGGAGAATCACCGACAATTTTGGATTCAACATGTTGAAAAAATTTAAAATTTTATGAAGATATGTGTAACCTTCTGGACCAGGGCACATTTTGGATGGAAATTTTGTCTTTGAATTTTGCGATGGTGAAGACTGTTGGAGATTTTGTTTTAAAGAGAAACGCTTGTATTTTTGACCGGTGATATTTTGGTGTGGGTTGTGTTGCGACTGAAGTTTTTAATTATAAATGGTTAAATTTTATTAAGTTTCTTTTAACTGGCTGCCCTGAGGGTTTAATTTCCGAGCTGCGGTGCGGACGGGAACCGTTTCAAATGGATTTTAAGTTGGATTCCTGTGTTTAATTGCTTGTTTAGAGGTTTTGCTTTGAATTGCTTGTTAGAGTTCGTGAATTTAAACCAACAGACCTGTAGTTGTTGCGGTTAGGCTCCAGTGTAATCGCAGCTTTTAAATAAAAAATTATATATGAAACCCTTCTACCATGCATTGTTTAATAAAACATATTTTAATATTTCATATTTTACACATTAGGTTTTAATGATATAATTGGTAATTAATGGGTTCAAACTTGCTCCCTCTGCCGGAAATCATAAGAAATTAGAAGTATTGATTTCTTTCTCCTTAGACGCTGTTTCATACTGCTGAATACTTGGTTTTAATTACATTTGTTTTATCAATTTGGAAATTTTAGAGTGTTTTGAGAGCGTCCCGTATTAGCACAGGCTTTTTCAGGATAACTCTACGATTTTGCTATGATATAATGGATGGCGCATAACATCGTAAAGATTTGGTATGAATATTGTAGAGCATCGTGTGCTAATAGGGTTGGTTTCATTGTAGTTAAATTTTTAATTATGAAGAAATTATTTTTAAAATGTTTAAATTCTGCGACTTTTTTCGCTTTGTGTTGGTATGTTTCTTATTTTCAGTGTTTTCTTTTCTGCTTTTGTGTATGGATTTTTAATGATGCTCTTTAATGTATAGTTTTATTTATTTTCACCCAAGGGGAGTTTACGCTGTAATTGTGTTCTCTCCATTTATCTAGTTTTGTAAATTTTAATTGGATACTGTAAGACATGACTATTTTTAAAGTGTTTAGTTTTGGTACCTGAGTAATCATTTGTAAGCATTGTTGAAAAAAGTAAAATGTTACGTACTATTACTATGCAATTAATCCCCACTCCTTTTAATGGATGTAGTATGTATACGTTTTAATAAAAACAAAAAATTGGGGGACGGGTTTGCGAGGGTACTCCATTTGGTCTCGGGGTGTTTTCCTTGCCCTTGGGGTCTGGAGGGCCTATAACCTTCCCGGGATGTTGGGAATCGTCTGTTTTCCCCACTGGCCCGTATCGGATCTTACACCATTTCGGGTGGGGAGGGTGTCCCATTGTCATTACAATTATAAGTTAGTTTAGTTAACTCAGCTCAGTCTAGTTAAATTAACTTCTCGTTTTGAAGCAACACGTGGCATATTTTGAGACGCACCAAGTAATTTTGAACCTCAGTAAACAGTAATGAAGACGTCACCTAAGCAGGCAGGTCGCCATAAATCTTCGCACCTCACCAGAGCAGGGAGTTTCAACCTTGATGTTAGATTTAAAGTGCACCAAACCCACGCGCACTGTGAATCTTCGTTGGAATCACATCTAAAACTTTCTGACCTAGAAGCGGAGATTCTTACTACCAGTTTACCACCGACCCGCTGCAAGTACGCAAAAGATATAGATAGTTACTATTTAAAAAGAAAAACTATAATATTTCACCTGACTTTAATTATTCACTGTCAGATGAACTTATTTTCTCTTTCTTCCATATTAACAGCAAAAGCCTCCTTATCTCTGCCTGATGCAACAAAAATATTCCAATTTAAAATGCAGCTGCACTTTAAATAAAAACATAGTATGAGAGGGAATACTAAAAAAGGAAGGAAAATAAATGTAAGATTTTAAAAGCAAAAGTATATCTATTTTTTAAAGTGTTGTTTTCCTCCAAAGATACAGTAAACATTTAACGCAAAACATCTAAAACCAATTACCAAGAGATATCCCACTATTCCTGGTATAAACTCATTATGAAATATTTTTTAAACTATTTAGTAGAGAAATTTCTTTTATTTAAAAGTAACTTAACTTAGAAAAAGTACAATTTTATTTCGAATTCTGAAAGAGTAATACAATTTTCTTAACAAAATAAAATTTAGGGCGCTGAAAGTGTAAAAAAAATCAAGTATGAATCATTTCTTAATTAGAGTTTTCAGAATTTCAGAAGAATATTTTGTAGGATATATTTTCTGAATCTGTCGACTCGGATGATACCACGAATATATATTTGTCTCCTATGCCCACTTTCGAGGGTTGAATTTCCAGCTACTGTCTTTGAATTATTGGGCTAACACTACTTATATTTTGTGATTATACTACCTACTAATGAATGTAAAAAATATTTACAAATGTAATATTATTCAAACAAAATCTTAGTCATAATTTATTATTTTCTTTATGGACAATCAAAATATGCATTTTAAAGTCAAATTCTGAATAAAAGTTACTTTTCAAATATTTGTGGTTAATGTTAGTTATTAAGAAAGTTTCTTACGTATCATTTCAAAAATTGTTACGTAAATATATGTGATAGAAAGAGTTTTTAGATTTATCCTGAGAGAGATCAAAACGTTAAAATGTTATATCAGTTAAAAGATTTTCTGAATTTCAGGTCTATAATTGATATTTGTATAAGTATACATCAAAGTTTAAAATATCAGAGAGATTGACTACTGATAATTTTTTTCACCTTTACATAAGTTTATATTAAGTACTCTTATATAGTTTATATTTAGAATTGTAATGTATAATATTACTTTACTTTTGAAATATTCGAGGTTAATGTCAGTTACTAAGAATGTTTCTGATGTATAATTCTAGTAACTCCATTATACTTCGAATTTTAATGTTCATACTTCGAATTATAATGCATATATCATTCTACACATAATAATAAGTGTATTTTGCTAGATAAATTTTAATTAAAGATAATGAAGTATTTTTATAAAACAGTAGTATCTGTAGCTATAAATTATTAGAAATTTGGAAGTGCGTTTACATTGGGATATGAGGATATGAAAATATTTTGTGTAGCAGAAACATAATATTGTTGTCTAACAAACTTCTTTCGTTTTAAATTAACACTTGACTTGGAAAATGCTGTTTTTTTAAGAAACTTCAAATATCTATGATGTCACAAATGCTTTAAGCGTTTGGAGAATTCGTTCACTTGACAGTATTTTCATGAGTTTTTCCACTTTTATTACAAGACATGTGTTTTGAATATCAAATCATAAATAACAAAAATTTCGGAATACAGCATTAATTAAACAAAAAAATTGAAAGCATTTAGATAAAACATTTTAGATTGGTAGAAACTAAAATTTATAAATAATTTGCTAACTTTTTTTGAAAATGTGATGACGTTTTTTAGTAATTGGCTAATATTTATTAAATGAAAACAACTGACTCAAAATATAATATAATGTCGTTATATAATAATTTTTTATTATTATATAACGTCTAACAGCAAATAACTAAAATTATATACGCAGGTAGAATTCCACCGCTATACACTTCCATTCTGCATGAAAACAAATAATGAAAAAACATTAGTTTCAGATAGTTTTCAGTGAAAAAAAATAAATAACAAATTAAATACAAATATTTTAAAATTGCAAATATTTTATTGCAATGATTTAACTTCGATAAAGCTCATTCTCCCGTAAAAAAAAAATCTATACACATTTGAAAATTTCCATATGGAGAACATGTTAAATCTGTAAAACAAATGCTTGTTTGGATGAAGAAGAGTTTTGTAATCCCCGAGATTAATGATAAACAATTCCCATGTGAATATTTATCCATACACGTTCTATCATAAAAATATGCTAAAGATTAACTCTGACAATACATTACAATAAATACAATAATTTTTACTAATTAAGTAAGCTGGAAGAATTCAAGTCACGATTGTATTTCCATGTTTTTTGGTTTAAAGAACGAATTATTCCATTTTAACTTACTTCTTAAATACTAAGATAAGCACTTTGAATATTTTTGTGTTGAAATTCCGATAATTTTGAAAGGAAATCCCATCATTAATATTAAGAGAGATTTAATGCCGCGAATTTCAGTAAGAATTTCCAACTGCATTATGAAAGATCAGAAAATGAATGTAAATTAAATTTTGATAAATTAAACTTCTTTTAAATAAAAATTAAACTAAATAAATTTAATTAAAACTAAAAAGAAGAAAACAAAGACCAATCTTTATGCCGAATATTCACACATTTGTTTCTGAAAGAAGCAGAAAAAAGAACAGAAGAAGGAAAAATACTTGATGATGATAAAACTATTGAAGTATAGAGGAATATAAAATGTGAAGTTATATTGTCTAATGCAAATCGAATGTTATAATGTGCGAATATAAACTCCTTCGGCCACTTAATTTCAGTATAAAGTTGGATACCATGCTGTTCAGAAGCAATTGATAATTTAAAACTCCACAGTAAAGGGATATTCATGATTAATTGGCGGGAGTCAAATTAATTTTTTCTTCGGAAGTTATCACTTGTAATCCTGTTTCAAAAATAATAAAGGATATCCCTTCTGCAAATTCTGTATTTCCTGTTTGAGATGTTTATATGAATAATTAATCAGAATTGGTTAAAGAATACATCCAAAATTAATAGATTTAATAATGCATTTTTAATGTGCATTTCTAATAACTCTTGTATTTTTCCTATCTAAACATTTTTAATACGTTGCACATTAAAATGTCAAAACATTCATACATTCCAAAATGTTAGTCTCCACTTTCCCGAAGCAATTACTTGGAAACATTCTTAAGTATTTCACTTCATTTTCCATAAGATCTGAGAGTTTTATATATGCCAAATTGTTTCAGAAAACTTTTATAAAAGTTTAGTTTTCTTAATACAAATTTCCATTAACGAATTATATTTCCAAATTCATGCAAGTAATTAAGCTTAAAATTTTTTTCTTCGGCAACAAATGCTACGTATGTATTGTATGATTTTTAATCGCTGCTTTATAATTTGTGCAAGTAATTAAAGATGTCTCCATTATCTAAATTTTCGCTTGCCGAAATTGTCAGTGAAAATGTTAAAAAATACTTTTGCTTTTATTTTTTCTTTAGTATATGTGGTGCTAAATTCTTATAGTTTGAGATAATTAAATAAAAGAAAACTTATTCACTGCTTGTGTGAAATAATTTTTAAAAAATTAAATTAAATCGTTAAGAATATTTGATATCGAGCTTTGAAAAGATCAGTTTTAAATTATAATGAAAATATTTAAGAAGTATAAAATATTTCCGATAAGTTTCCAGAACAGAGAAAAGATTATGGCATAAGGTTCTGAATTCTTTCATTGTAAATGATTTTAGCTGCTACATATGTCATAAATTTAATACAAATATCCTGAGAGTTTTATGTTGAAATACTGGAAAATGATTCAAAGTATTAACAACTAATGCCGGAGAACACAGAAAAGAACTGCGAATAAACAAGTAAAATGGATAAATGATTAAAACGAAAGTCGAAAATCAAGAATGAAACAGGTAATGAAAAATTAAATCACAAAAAGTATTAGCTAAAATTTGTAATCAAAAGGTAAAAGAGTGAATTACATACGGACAAAAATACCATACGAAAAATATCATATAGTAAGCAATAAAAGATACCCTTTATAAAGAATGGATTATGTTTGGCGCTGAATTATGTTTTAGCGTTGTGCATTACTTAATCAGAATAGATAGGTAACAATCCATTGTATATGAAATGTTGACAAATTCCAAATGGGGATGTAGTTAAATGTTTGCTTTTTCAGGAATTTTGTTCAAATAAAAATGTAAGGTTTATTTTTACTTTCTCGTATACGAAGTATAAAAAGAGCAAGTACTGTAATCGTCAAAAAATTCGAACTCGAGATTTTGAAAAATCTCCACGTTTTAGACCTCCCTGAGTCCGAAAAACACAATTTTGGAATCATGCCTGTCTGTCTGTCTGTGAACACGATAACTCGAAAACAATTAGAGCTACTGTGATGAAATTTGGTATGTGGTCTTTAAACATAATTTGTAGGTTTCTGTCACATTTTGGACAAAATCCGTCAAAGGGAAGTCTGTCTATCTGTATGTCCGCTGTCATGTGAACGCTATAACTCAAAAACTTGAATAGTTATTTGGATAAAATTTGGTACACCGTTTTATCGTCATGAATGTAGGTCCGTATAACATTTTGGGCCAAATCCGTCGAAAAGGGGTGTTCAAATTGCATATTCAATTTCTTTAAATCCGATTCTTATGCGCAAAGTACTGGTAGCAATCTGTTATTGTTATAAATTTTATTTTAAACAATAAATAATGTTTTCAGACATAAATTGTAACATTTTTTTTATTGTTGTAAATAAAATTCAAACCGATCTCATTATTTCAGCAAATCTTTTGTTTACGCGCTTTTGCAATTGTTACGGTTGTGGTAGTATAAATTGTTTTCTTGAGAATTCAATTCCAAAGCAGAATTTTCGCTTTAGTATTCATTGCATTGCCTATTTTATCGCACCTCCTTCAAAATAATATTTTTTTGAAACGTGGCAGCATATATCTGATTTCAGGTTTGTTTGTTTGTTTCACTTTCTCGTATACGAAGTATACAGAGAAAAAGTATTGTAATCGTCAAAAAATGGTTTATATTTACTGTTTTAACTTTTGAATTTTTTTTTATTTTCCTTTATTTAAATGATGTATTCCTCATAATATAACAGCATATTAGAATGGGTTATTTAAGAAAATTTAATTCAGTATTTTCCCATAATGC
The DNA here is from genome assembly GCA_013235015.1 of Araneus ventricosus. Lineage (NCBI taxonomy): Eukaryota > Metazoa > Arthropoda > Arachnida > Araneae > Araneidae > Araneus > Araneus ventricosus. Next base: position 242,819 of record BGPR01001359.1, on the reverse strand, counting down.
TATTTTCTCTTTATTATTAAAGCAACATATATTAATATTACTCTAAAATGGAAATACCATGTTTAAATTTCTCAGTGTGGTGTATCAATTTTCCCTAAATTCGCTAGTATTTTGCCATGGTTTTGATTAATATTTTACACATCTCAGAATTGCGACATTTCGATCATTTTTTAATATCCAAAACTTGAATTATAAAGTTTCTTTTGTTGAAATGATCTTTACTAAGAATATTGCTAAAATTCTTGTTACAGCTTAATTTAAAAAATGGTCAGCCGATGGCACATCGAATATGAAGAAAAAGCTTATCTTTGCTTCAAGTACTGAATAACGTTTTCAAGATATTAGACTTTAAATTTGAATTTATAAATTTAAAGGAATTACTTAATTAAAATTTTTAAATGCATTACTATGTATGTTATTTTTGAGTTTGTGACGGAATTAAAAAATTTAAATTTATTAAATCAAAACTAATGAAGCTAACATTTAAAAAATCATTTCATTATTTATAGCAATGACTGAATAAATTTAACATTACGATATATTCTAAAGTGTTAACTTTTCTTCAATAATATTCTACGTTGATTAAAATTCCATCACGTATACATTGAGGAAGAGATTAAAGCAATTATATATATATTTATTTTATAAGAAAAAACAATTATGAAATAATTTTTCGAGTTTGTTTATGTGCAAGAATATTGATTGACAGTATTAGAAAATGTAATCTACTTTGATTAACAAGTACATTTTTTAAGTGTATTCTTTACTCTATCATTTTATTCTTTATCATTCTTTATACTTTATTCTTTTGATCAAACCTTACATTAAATGATTGCTTATATTTTCATTTATTTGCAGTTATTTAGTTTTTGTTGACCTTATATGTCATCCTTGTTTACAAACAATTATAATTTTATTGGCATTTACAAGAACTCAAAAGAATGTATGTTAACTAAAAATTAATGTCTGAGCATAATAAAATCACTTCTGAAATTTACTTTCCTGATTAAAATCTTGGCAAATTTTGAAATAATTAGGCTCGCAATTTTAAGTTAATTTTTTAACAGAGAACTTCCTATAAAATATGTATAAAAGAAAAAATGAGTCATTTATTTTATCTTGATAAAAAAAATGAATGACTTCCACAAAGAATATTGTTTGTTTTATAACGATACGTTTAATATTTTTCTCGATTATTATAAAAATTAATTTTTGAGAGAGAAAATATTGAGTTATAATGTAACGACTTGAAGGGAATCAAGATAATTCCGCGCACAGATTACGATTAATAAGTGTTTAACCTCTTGACCTACGAATTTATTTAACCTCCTAATTAGACGACACCACCCATTTCAGATATATTTTTATTATTATTTCAATCTATTTAAGATGGTAAAGGATACTTGAGACATTTAAGAGTGTTCAATTGATTTTTTCATTTAGAATTAATTGTTAATTACAGATTTAAATATCACAAATTCTGTAATTCGATGAACGTGTCAGATACGTTGTTGTAAGAGACGGCGTTAAAGATACTTTAGACTGCGAATGTAAGGAAATGATATAATAGAAAGTGCGTTTCCTTCAGTGTTTTTTTTCTAACTCATCATGGTTCATTTCCTAATTTTGTATAAAATTATGGGATGTAATCGATTTTTAGCCTTTCTGCTCTGACTTCGGAGTCTATGGCTGGTGTAGCCAACTATAACGTTTGCCCCAAGTATGACTTTTTATGTTTTTTATTTAGCTAATATTAATTTTAAAACTTCAACCGTCATTACCGCATATCACAACTTCATTATAGCATTTCTAAAATTATAAATTAAAATTCAATTATTCATAGACCTTATAATTGTATGAAAAATTTGTGGGTTTCTGTAAACGTTAAGAATTCTGCTGTTAAATTGATTTTATTATTAGAAAATTAATATAACCACGCATTTCCCAATCAGAAGGTACTGTCTAACTAGATAATTGAAAAGTCAAAACATGCAAGGGTTTAAGGGGAGACGGAAACCCCTATACCGCTAATGTTGAATTGGCCATTTTCAGGTAGCTTTTTTTCACAATGTATTATATATAGATCTTTGAAATTCTTTATGCGGTTTAAGTAGAACTGAGCAGAATTCTTACATTAATATAGCTTGGTTTTTTTTATACTTTTAACTGTATGTCACGATAAATTTTTCGAAAATTGCTGTTTTCTTACACGCAGTCAGCACTATTAAGAACTATTTTTGAAATAATAGAAAACCTTTTGCTCAGTATATATATTTATAAGTATAGAATACGTGGTACAAATTTCAAAATCGTATTTAAAGGAAATTTTGAGAAAAAGATACTCAAAAGTATCAGTTTTATAAACATCAGTTTGAGATAATTCAAGAAGCTGAAAACATTGCCTCATCAAAGGATTAAACACAATAGAGTGCAATCTACTCATTTTTTAACCTTTTCCTTTCATCTTTGCTTTATATACCTATTTTATTCCTCCTTCCTATTCATTACAGAGAAAAGACAGATTTTGTCCTCAAATCGACATACAAACGTCATACAATAACGTTACGTTGAATAAATTAATATACATTTCCTAATGATCTACTACAGATATAAGTGTTAATTTTTTATACAGTTTAAGTAGACATTTATCTTTATACCCAGCAAAATATTCTTACATTGATATAGCTTTTTAAAAAATTTTCACTGAATGTCACTATGAATTTTTCAAACATTGCCGTTTTGCAACACGCGATCAGCACTATTCAGAAATATTTTCGAAATAATAGGAAAAACGTTTGCTCAGTATATACATTTATATGTTTAGAGAAGGTGGTAAAAATTTAAAGAGTATATGTTATGCAGTTTTTGAGAAAAATGCTTATACAGTTTTAAAAATAAATTTTTGATATTATACAATTTAGAGAGATATATCTTACCTTATCAGAACAAACGTTGTTCTTCACCTTTTCTTTTAGTCTTCGAAGTCTCGACCCCGTGCGTTTCATGGCATGGCCAATGCATTCCATTGAATTGAATATGGTGTTTGTAATCATCATTACTTTAACAATTCTTACGTTAAAGTAAAACAATGTTTTCAAATATTTTTTAATTCAAATTGAAAAAATTAATTGAAGATATGTATCTGATATTCACCTTATAGACAGTATATCATATTAGGAAATTGTAGAATATATTCGCTGCAAGGTTTACACATATAAACAGACATTTCTCTTATGTCCACTATAATTCATGAACAAAGGGTTTAAACAGATAATTTCCGTTTCCCTTTTATCTCTCGTACATTCTATGCAGAAGTTTCTCCTGAAAAAGACAGTTTCTGCTCTTTTTTGTTTTAACACAAATCTTACAACAGAAATAAGGAGAAATAATGACATATCTAATTCCATTTAACTCTCTGAACCCGGCTAGAGTGAGAATTCCATTGCCTCAAAACCTGGAGTGAATTTTCGCTCACAAAAACAGAATGGAATCGTCATGTTCTTTACAGAAATTCCATTAGGTCGACACCTGTGGTTGCCCGATAAATTGTCAGCATGGAAAAGAACTGCATTTTTCCTAAAAAATTCACCCAGGCGCCCGCAACTGTCCGAGTCCGGCTTCTGTCGAACGGGCGTTTTGAGGCGGAATGGGGCTCATAGAGTTAAAAGCAAAAGTAAACATACAAAGACTTTCCGATTGATTCTAAGAAACTTGCACCTCCTGATCAGAATTACATTGGATATAACGTAACTTATATTTTTATGTGATTATCCTGATAGCTCCCAGCGTCCTTTATATAGGACAGTTACATTTCACTTCCGTGGCTAAACCGAATGCATTCTGTTGTTTCTTTTTTTGCTATGTTTATGAAGTCAATAGGTATTACCGTACTCCTAAACAGTTTTTAACAGGCATATATCACCAGTAAGCCAGATTTTGAAGTCAAAATGTCGTCATTTTGAAATTCTTTCTTCCATTTTTTTTCCAGTCAGTCAATGTAGAGAAAGAGATTTTTACTTTTTTGATATTTTACTATATTTTAAAAATCTTTAATATTTATGTAAAAATGTTTTTAAAAGTTATTTTCTTCTGATATTTTCACATTTTTTCTTAAAAAAAGAAAAAAATGAACACACGATTTTTTCTCTGAATTTAATTTTATTTCACATTTAACTTAATAGTGTTTCTTTAAACATAATTTAATTGAAATTTACTGAAATATGTGTTTTAAATTAATTTGAACATCAATGGGTTAAGCAAAATCGAAGAATTTAGTTACAGTGAAGAGGGTCATATCCTCGGAAGGAGAGTTGTGATGTCAGAAGACGAGGACAACACCTGAGTTGGCACCCCCTCTCCAAAATTTCGCATCACAATAGCGGGAGGACGTTTGATTACTACGTATGATTTCGCGTGCAACAGGCCCTATACGAGGCGTATCTTCAGTGGAATCGGGTTTCGAACCTGAAAGTCCCCAAAGTTCAGAGCTTGCCACTAGCCCAGATAGCATGCAGTAAGTGTAATTTTTTCTGGATATTATCTTGTCATGACAAACTTGATGCAACAAATTTGCAGCGAAACTCCTGCAAAGTAACATGGCATAATCGATCACCCTTTTGCAAAGCATGTTTTCCGTGAAACTGACACGGTACATTTACAACTCATGGCACAATGACGAAGCGAAAACTCTATACTTCTTCTCCAGACTGTGGTGGGTGCGAATTTAAAATAAAAAATGTATAAATAAAATAAAAGCATTTAATAAATGAAATAAAAGCAGTTTCTAAAAACTCACTTTTCCTAAACTAATTTTAGTAATGGTATTTTTACCGTCTAATCAGTAGAATTTTAATTTATTTTAATTATGTTCTATTTTTCTGTATTTAGTTCATAATCCTTTATCCTAAATATCATGCAATCTTAAAATCATCCATTTTATCAAATTTATTTCAATGTACGGAATCGAAATTTAATTGTATTAATCGATTAATTGATAAGTGAGTTTTGAAAATATAAAAATAGTTTATAATCATCGACAACTCTCAAGAATACGAAATTTCAATACTCTATAACATAAGGACGTGAGTTAAGTCTCGATTACAAAATACCATCGTCAGGAACATGAAACACGCTAAATAAAATTGTATAAAATTTCATGGTAATCTCGTAAGATAAAGATAAAGAACAATTTGAATATTTTCCATCAACAGAGTGAAAAATATTAATATCAATCAATAAATGTAATCTATAAAATCTCTAGAATTTATTTTTCTTTTATAGCTTGAGACCTATTACAATTTTCATTCTGATTGTTTAATTTTTTGTTCAGTTGTGCTTTTTCACCGCTTTCATGAATCTAAGAGTAGGGGAATGAAATAATCTCGTATTGCGCTTAAGCAGAATTCAATCATTACTACTTCATAACTTTACTATATAAATACCGCAATGTATAAACTTCATTGTATAACTAGCGTAATGTATAACTTTATTGTATAACTACCGTAATGTATAACTTTATTGTATAACTACCGTAATGTATACACTTTATTGTATAACTACCGTAATGTATACACTTTATTGTATAACTACCGTAATGTATACACTTTATTGTATAACTACCGTAATGTATACACTTTATTGTATAACTACCGTACTGTATATTATTTCACTGTATACCTACACTACTGTATATCTATATGAGCATACCTGCTGTATAACTGTAATACCCACCCTAATATTTGGAAAATACGACATAATTAATATTATTATTGTCATAAATGCTTCAAAAATCTAATAAACATTTAAAAAAAGATGTCGAACGTTTTTGTGCAGATTTACATCAATTCTATTTCTCATATCTATTTTGCATGCAAATTTGTCCATGAATTGAACCGAAAACAGCTAAAGTGCTACTTAATAATGAGCTCTTGAGCTGTAGTCGGACTTTTTTCTTGCATTGATTCAACGAAAAGCCCATAACATACTTCAAATATTTATGGATTCCACATAATGTTTGTATGTAATAATTATGCCTATGAATGACGTAATATTAGATTATAAATTTAATAACAAACAAAATTTAAAAAACATATTTTTATTATTGTAGTAAAATGTGGATTTTTTAATTATAATTATTTTCTGCTTTTAGTCATAAATTAATTATTTATTATTACAAATATTAGGAATTATATCTTAAAGTCATTTTTTGATAAATTAACTACTAGGTGGTGTCAGCATCAATGAAATTAATCGATTAATTAATAATTAAGTTCTAATATTAATAACATATTGCACGCCGTAAAGAACACACAATGCTACAAAAATACAAAATGTCAATATATACGGAAGTGAATGAAATATCGATAAAAAAATTCCATTTTTGCAAGCATGAGACAATTCAATTTAAATAAAAGTATAGAAAAATAAAAGAATTTGACGAACGTATGGCAAACGGGCAAATAATTTAGGGGTTAAAATTATAACCTTTTAACCAAAGCAAAAAAAAATTTATGTTGAAACACTGAAATATGAAAATATTTTATTATTTAAAATTTTCTTAGAAAAATGATTTTGTTTGATGAATTCTTAAACTTACTTAAACTTTCGTAGAAATGGAATCTCTTTTGGAACTTTCTCGGAATTGGATCGAAAATCTAGAACAAAAACAGTAATGAAGTGTGAAAACATCTTCGTTTATTAACGTTTACAGTCTGGAAGAAAAAGACAGTGCAAGCTGTTAATAACCTTTCCTGGAAATGCATTGAAAAATTCAGAAAATACCGTGAATAAGGCTTGAGAGAAATAGAAAATGTTTCCCATAGTTAATATCCTTTCTTTTATAAAATCGACGTTAATATGGAGTAAACTTCAGTTCTGTGAATTATGGTAGTAAAGATGTGTAAAAAGAAATGAAACATATCGAACATTTCGCTTGAATTCGTGGGCTTAAACTACAACTCTTAATGACTTTTAGTATCATACATCTTAGTAACTTTTAGTATCCTATATTTTCAAATGTGGAATTCAAGCAATTCACTACTGAGAATTTCCTCATTTCCTGAAATGTTATTTCCTAGAACTTCCGTATTATTTCCTGAAAATTATCTTGTCCAACACGATCCAAGCGATATTTTGTCGATATACGATAAAACGAATTCGCCTTTTGAAAATTAAAATGAAGATGAATATATTTTTCACAGAAACTTTATAGCAAAAGTAATTAGTTATCAACTTTTCTTATTTCTTTCTTATTTTGTATTCTTTCTTAGTCTTTGTATTTGTGTATTTTGATAAAAATATTTTCATGTCTTTATAGTTTTAATATAAAAATACTTTTATATGAATTATTTTAAAACAGAAAATATTTTTGTCATCTGAAAGGTTTTATTGAAATTCATAATATGATGTCTGTATAATTAGTTGCAGTTGAGTCTTATTTCTTGAGTAGGAATTGCGGTTCTTGAATTCAGTTTTTGCATCGGAATTCCAGGAACTACAATGTCTTTTTTTTAAGCTTCATGTTTTTCCCAATACAAAGAACAACAATACAATGAAAATTTTATAATAGAAATATATACAAAGACAGAACACCTGTTTGCAATTAATTTACAAAAGATTTATCAAAGTACGTCTCAAAATATCGAGAGGAAAACATTCAAACCGAATCTCGCCATCAGCAGTTCTCAGTTCATAATGTTTTTTTTTTCCGCGCAAGCTCCTGAAAGGCTGCAGACGATATCGATAAAACATTGTTGGAAATTGTGTTTGAAAATACATTCAAAATTTAAAATTAAACAGAATCCTGCATCGAAATGAAATCGGTATCATTGAAAACTGATTTTTTGAAATTTACGTTGATGTTATATTTTGTGTGTGATAATATGCTCCAATTTTATTGCGGAAAAACGTTAAAATTTAAGATAATTTTTAATTAATAAAAATTCTAATTAAAATTTCGATAAATCCTTTCTTAGTGAACACCTATTTCCGAAAAAGCATGTGCTTGCTGAATTTCAAGTTCTTAATATTAACCCGCGAGGACTCGCAAGGAGGTGTCAGTTACTCCGCGCCACGTAAAATGTAAAGAATACAGACTTCTCTTAAGTTGCAATGAGTCTGTGAACAGGACTGTGTTATAGTTGGACCGAAAGTGCACAGACTAATGTTCTAGGTAGACTTGCTTTAGAACAGGTCTTTGCGAAGAAGAGCATGATTGGCAACAAGGTGGAACACACGTGCCTTCTTTTTTTTCGTTCGGCGAGTTGTGATAGAGAGGTGAAGAATGGATGTGAGTTGATTTCCCCTGTTTTTTGGATTCCTGTTTTTCACAAGCTGCTGCTTGGTGTTCCAATCATGTTTTGCGTGAGATGAATTGAAAGCTACTTCCATGAGCTTTTAAGGTTATTATTCCAATGACTTCAGCATCACAGTTGTCTCTACTAAAAGTGTAGCTTGATGGAGATCTCGGCTTCGAGTCAATGATTTTCGATCTTAGCATGCGTTGGTAAGACTTTTTTTCAACTGCAGTTGAAGCTTCTTTTTCCCAATATGTTGCAACATTTTTATACTAGTTAAAATAATTTTTTCTTACAACGTATCACTATACTGAAGCATTTTTAGAGTAACGATACATATTTTTCATACACGTGTTTTGATGATTTTTACAGATTTTTGATGTGTAGACACTAATGCCGTGGATAAATGTTAATAAATAGTGTTTTTCTTGTCTACTCAATCGTGTGCTCTTGCCTTTGGTGTACTAATCATTATTACGATCACTGTGCCATATTTCATGTATTTATTTTCAGCTATAGGGTTAGGCCCAACTTAACATTTTTAGTCACACCATAACAGAGTCAAACCCACGGCATCTGACTTTAAGGTCACATTAAACAGGCGGAACGTGTTTCAAGATAATTTCTTTCATTTTTTAATTGGACTTTACCATCAGGGGTGTGAAGCACGCCCTCGAGTCAGGTTTCTTTGTTCACTTGAGCGATCGTATTAGGGACAGGAAAATAATGTTGTCTATCTATTTAAGTTTTAGTGCGGAAACTAGTGGATTGAAGAACATTCTATAATTCTAAAATTGATATTTTTGCGGGTAAGAGACTTTTAAACTGGATGATAGTGTAAGTGAATATGTCAAGAGATTGATGCCAAAGTTATATTTTTCTTGACGTAATGTAACTGTAATCAGTCAAAGTCCTATCCGCTTTCACAAAAACTATTGGAGGAAAATCTGAAAATTGTAGAATCTATTCTGAAAAATAAAAGTATATTACGCCCTAAATTTTTTGGATCTAAAGATACCGAAATATTGTTGAATATTGCTGTTTGGATTTCTAAAAAAATGGTTTCCTGCGTACCTAAGAAAATTCGAAGCAGTATTTTTCTATCCAAATTTTATTGATATTTATTTTTTGTAAAATTGTTAAAAACATGCATATAAGAAATATACTTTTATTATGTATTCGAAATGAGCCGAATAACATAATGTTTTTTTTTCTAAATGTTTCGTCTAGAAATTTGTTCTTGTATAACTAGAACTGTTTGCATGAATCATTTGCAACAGATATAGCATAAACAAGTTACTAATTGTGCTTTAATAGCGAAATAACGAATTGGGGTGTCGCACTCCCCCTTGCGCGTCTTCGCGTTACTCTTCGCAGCGCGCATCCTGCCGGGATAGCGGTGTGGGATATTCGGTGATGAGTCAGTGAGTGACTTTCTCTTTCATATATATATATATATATATATTGATATAAATAATACAGAATGCTGAAAGAAATTGTGTCGCAAATTCAATACCAAATGGCGTCATGAGTGTTTAATTATGTTATGCGAATAATTGAAAATTAAGTACTGAAAATATTAATACAGAGTAGTATTATCGAAGACATACAAGTACAAAAACATTCAAAACTCTAGCACACCAGGAAATCAATTTCGAAACTTCATCTTAGCAAACATGTAATAAGGTTAAATAATCAGGTCAGGTTAGTAAGGATAATTAATAAGAACTGAAAGGAAGAAAAGTAATATGTTTGACATTTAGAAAATTCTGTATATCCCGTAGCCTTTTTACTTTCTCGTATACGAAGTATACAAATAGAAAATATTGTAATCGTCAAAAAATTCAAACTCGAGATTTTGACGAATCTCCACGTTTTAGACCTCCCTCAGTTCGAAAAACACAATTTTGGAATTATGTCTGTCTGTGTGTCTGTGAACACGATAACTCGAAAACTATTAGAGCTACGGGGATGAAATTTGGTATGTAGTCTTTAAACATAATTCGTAGGTTTCTTTCAAATTTTAGACAAAATCCGTCAAAGGGAAGTCTGTCTGTCTGTATGTCCGAAGTCATGTGAACACTATAACTCAAAAACTTGAATAGCTAGATGAATAAAATTTGGTACACAGTTTTATCGTCATGAATATAGGTCCGTATAAAATTTTGGGCCAAATCCGTCAAAGGGTTGACTGTCTGTCGGTCTGTATAATTTACTATTGAAACCAATCCGTTATCTCCACGCGCATGCGTACTTGAAGCAGTCTTCTGTGCAGGCGAAAGGAGCGGATTAAGTTAGTTTGTCCTTGAGACGGCAAGAGTGAAACCTAGCAGTGTGCGATAGATGTGCGTTTTAATCGGCAGGCATGGCTTTGATTTTGATTTTTTACCTAGATATTTTTCAATCACTATAATGAAAAACCTTCTGATAGTCATTGGATTCTGGATAACAGTAGGTTCGAATTTTTTTAGCCACGTGGGGGGAAGGAGAAATGGCTTCTTTTTGAGGAAGTATACGAGAAAGTTTAGGGAAGAACACTCCCGCTGGTTATATTATGAAGAAATTGGAGCAAACGTCCTTTATCCTTTCAACTGTGTCAGAATTCTTTCCCATGCAAATTAATCCACACGTTATTCAGTTCCGAACGAATTCTTCTAAGCTCTCGTAAATTTGTTCTTGAAGCTAATATAATCTCTTTTTGTCATTTGCAGGGGGAAAATTAGAAAAGGAAGCGAGGAAACCCAAAGAAGAAAATAAGAGTTAATATAATTATTTTGTTTTAGATTTACAACCAATAAATCCAACTGCCTTATGGAAACTTACAGACATATACTGCTCATAAGAATAATCTGGCTATTCCTTACAGGATATATATTAAATGCTGACAATCTCCTACAATCAGAATTAGATTACCGTAATTACATCAAAAAAAAAACTCAGCACAGCGTTATTCCTCATTCTCAGAGAATGAAAAGTGTCCCGATAACCGTACTTCCAAAACCCCTAGATTTCGAGAAAATCGTATTCAAAAATCTTTGTTACACTTATTTACAGGTTTCTAAGAACACCTACTTCTTACCCCTAGTAGCACAAAATTATTGAACAATATTGTACGATATCTAAAAGTATTCACAATATTGTATATTATTGTGCAATATCATATAATATTATATAATATCGAAAAATATTGTAAAATATTGTGCAATATTATATAATATCGAACAATATTGTATAATACAGTGCAATATCATATAATATATAATATCGAACAATATTGTACAATATCGGACAACAACTTGTGCTATCTGGGACCTTGGGAAGATATCACAATTTCTTTTAGTATAAATGGCCTTCTCAAAGGAAAAGCAATAATATAGTTGGATGTGCTGCTGTATACATTAAAATAAAAGTGATGATATAATCTAAGAAGTAATTATAATACTGAATGATGAGGCCATTGATTTCTCGGCAGAGGCAGTGACAATTTCAAAAGCAGTTGAGAGAATGAGGGATTATTTTGAGGAAAAGCATCTTTATACTGACTCTCGTTCTGTACTTTTGGCACTTCTCTGAACTAAAAACGATTATCCAATTATTGTGATGCTCAAAACAATGCTAATAGATAAGTCAAACATAAAACTACATTGGTTAAATCTGATATAGCCAAAAAGGCCACGTGGAGAGAGAAATAATAGATATTTATCTAAAACTTTTAAATCTTAAATTAAGCTAAAAAATTTTAAAAATATGAATTATAAAAAAAATGGCAAGCTAGATGGAGAGTTGTCAAAAATTCAGGGCTTCTCTTTGATTTGATACATAAAGTTAGTTCATAAATATACCAAGGAGACTCTATGAACTTTTAAATACCCATGGTTGTTTCCCAGAGTTTTTATGGAAAATTGCCAGATTGTGTCTGCGGAAATGAGGAAAGATAAGTTGGATATTATGGATACCCCAAGTATAGAATTAATATAGGAAAAATTCTTTCTAAACAGTTTTAGAACTTTGAGAATTTTGCAACTGGTATACGATAAGACCGGAAAATTAGGGATCAAAACCATTGAACAGAGAGTAAGAATTATAGTTACAGAAAATCGCTTTCATAAAGAAAAATCGAATGCTTTTCAGTTTTAAGCTCAGTCATCAAACGAAAAAATTATTCATTTTCGAGCTTTGCTTCTGAGTGAGAATAAACTAGGAAAACTTTAAAATACTAGCATGTTTTTCTGAAGTAACACTTGTGAAAGGACTGAATTCATTAAATCTAAAAATCAAGTTAAAATAAAATATATGAAATTAATCATTATTTAGAACTTATTTATCAAATATAATTTTGACATTTGAATAAAAAATACAAATAAATTATAAAAATCACCTTCGTTTTCATTTTTCTTCTTTGGGTACGAAGGGAAATGGAGTTCCACTCTGGATTAAATATCATGTAAATGATTTAATATTTAATCATAATTTCACTGGAAATCGAAATACAAGCGCTATGTTTCTTAATTTAATATAAATTTAATGTAAACAATATTTATAAGAATTTTTCTGTGTCAGTGTAACTATTACACGCAATAAAACTATATAAAATTCTTTTTTATTCACATCTAATTCAGTTGCAAGGGATCCGCATCTAACTCAAAATGTATTTCAAAGTCTTTTCAAACAACTCAAAAAGCTATTTGAGTTTTTTTAAAAGATAACTATTCAACAAGAAGAGAATTATGTAATAATTATCATAAAAACACAGAGTAAAATTAGCAGAGAAAAAAGTTAATATTTAACAGATAAAATGACAGATATATAAGATATAAAATGTTATTGAATTTGTAATCGAATTGTACACGCATTTTAGCCTATAATACAATGGATTATTTGAAAGAAAAATAATTCTAAACTAAGAATAAACAAGCTTTAGATGATATTTTAAATGTTTTTAATGTAAAAAATTGCAAGGCCTTTAAAAATAAACATTGTTTTGACCAACAGAGCCACAACAGAATTTCTTTGCGAAGAAAAAGTTTGTATTTACTAAAAAAAAGTGGAGCGCTCATTTTAGAAAAGAAATCAGACAATGGCTGCTAAATTCATTACAAAACCTTTACTAAATACTGACTAGACTAAACTGGTTTCTTTAAAGATTTTTTTCTTTTGGTGGTCTTACATCTTTTTTTACTTAGAACTCAGACAACTTCGCTTCCAGTTTTTTCTTATTAAACTAAGTTAAATCAGCAAAAGCGCCAAAATTATAGGAGATCTTATACAGAAAAAAATAAATAAAATAAGCGGAAGAAAAAAAAGCTAAAAGAAGGAGAAGTGCATTCTGGGTAAATTTGTTAAGCAGCTTTTTAAGACACAACCTTATAAATTAGCGTTGACGCTTTTCCTTGCGTTTTAAAATCTCTACCTTTAATAGTAAGGAGAAAAGGATACAATTTTCTTGGAAAAAATTTTGATGCATTATAACTTTTTCAACAGAAAAGGTGTAGGTAAAAATCCTAAAGAAATTATTTTAAACTCTAAATATTTAAAAGTATTATGAACAAAAGAAATGAACATTTTCTTTACGCTAAATAGCTAATTTTGTAATAGACAAAGAGAATTTGTGTTCGATGTTCAGCAACTTTTCATGTGGCTCTTTTAATACTTTATGTTAAAGGATTGGTCATGACTAGATCAACACTTGAGCTTGCACCCCCTCTACAGACTTCCACTAAATGGTAAGACTGGTGGAATTAACAAATGGTGTAAAAGAGAACCTAGCAAAAATATGAGAACTCATCATACTACTCGAAAACTGTTGCAAAGCAAAAGTTGTATAATTGGTTCAAAATTCTTGGAATTGCTTATCGATGAGACAGATGATGCATTAATACTAATATCCAGGAGAATTCATGTATTTTTGGATGGGAAGTATAACATTTTCATAAATACGTTGGAAGTACAAGCATTCATCAATCTTTTTCAATTTAATGAGCTCCCTAGAAGAGATTTATACGAAAATTATTTTTTTTAATATTTCATATTTTGTACACTAGTGCAATAAATGTTTCCTATTAAAGTAAATGTAATTTTTTGCAAGTCTTGTTGAAAAACAGGACCTCGGGCTGCGAGGCCAGATGCGCGTTATCAAGTAAGTGTAAGTAACTTGTGTCCTCCCGGGTTAACATGCTCATTGTTCGATATTGGATATATTTAATTTAATATTCATCATCGATTCTACTTATAGTGTTCCTAATGTTCAACAAAACAAATGTCTCAATATTATGTAGAAACGGACAAGCCTGAGTGGTAATGTTTGCACTAAAACGATAACTGTATATCGTTTGAGTTTTGGAATGTAACACAACTTAGGTTAATAACTACTTATCTCAGAAGAAATTAATCAAATATAGACAAAATCCAACTGTAGAAAACAAATTCTATTTACGAAACTTTTCTGAAATCTTCACCAGCAAGTCTTATACTAAATCTTTATTCTGTAAGTAATGAATATTGATCAAGCCAATGAAAATACATATTCATCAGCTCAGAATGGTTTACACAATACTTTTGCTTGTTTTCTATTAAGATGCAATCTTCGAAGCATGAAGAATTGTCATATAGCATTATAAAAGATCGATTTGCTTTCCCAAACAAAAAAGACAGATTTATAGTTATGAAATAAAAAATGAGTTTAAGTGCTTTTAAGATGGATCACTTGTTATAACATACAAGGCACGATTCGTAATTGCTTTTTTGGCAAGTTGCTCGCTCTTTCTTTAATATTAACTTTTTTGATACATCGGTCTTTTCAAATTAATTGGTTTTTCCATGTTTATGCTCTCTAGCAAGTTGTAATACAATATTTTATCAGATATTTAGATATCAGATTCACTCCATTCGAGTGAATTGACTTAAAACCAATATTCATTTTAAAGAAAAGACAAATTTAATAAAATTTGTTTTTAATAAAACTCTTTTATTAGTGTGCTCGAAAAAATATGATATTTTTATTTTCATTATTTGCTACATTTTATTCGTTATTTATTATTTTAAACGAACGTCATTGAATGTCGAATTCTATTTTTTTTCAACTTCACTACCAGGTGTCACCACGAGTGCGATATCAAAATTTAAATAATTAATAGATTAACTGCTAAAAAAGTTTAGGAAATACAAAAATATTCGATTGTCATCGAGAGAACATAAGTATACAGAATTTCAGAACACTAAGACATCAGAAAGAAAGTGTAAAAGGTATTACAAAATTAAAAACATGAAACAAGTCAGGTTAAATAAAAGTGTATAAGAAGGGTTTTAAATATGCGTATAAGTATTAAATAAATATGTATATGTATTAGGCTTTTAATTATTTTTTTCTTAATTCAAGATTCTTTGAAATAACATTGGATGTATCCCATAACAGAACTGAATTTCTTCATAAGTTTTGAGAGCAAAGTATATCAGATAATTGAATTAAGAAGTTAAATTTAAGAAAATGTTTTTAACAATTAGACGCAATTTTTAATGAATTTTAATCAGAAGACTGGTTTGATTTCTTTTGCATTAGTATCTCTATGAGAGTATCAAATATTTATTTTTTTATAATCTTTATTAATATGAAGATTCCTAACGGTGGAAATAGTTTTTGTTAAATATCATTACATTCTTGAATTTGTAATTTTGAAAGTTTGAAGAATGTGATGTCTACTTTTGCTTAGTTAATCAGCTGTTATACTTCTGTTTAATAAACTAATGATGAGAAATTCTTGAAAAGCTCCTTGTCAGTCATTAGTTCTCTACATAATAAAGATTCATTTATTGTTTGAAATGAAACTTGTATAAAGTGAAATATCTTTTGTACCAGAAAACTGAGAAAGCACTTTTAACAAATCTCTCTTCTAAAAACTCAATAAAAGTTAAGAAAGATTTGTTGGGGGTGTTGGCAAATTAAGGATTTCTTCATCTAATAAGATCATAATTTTCTTGCCATCCTTCTGTAGATCTACAAAGCTAGTTAAACAAAAGAATCATGGTCATTGTGAGTTACCTCAATATTCTGCAAGATTATTGCTTTGAGAATTTAACATTTTTAATCAGAGAGCTTTTCATGAATAAAAAACTTTCCATAATGCTTAGACAATCTATATTGCCAGAAAATAAATTCCAGGGCTCATTCAGTTAGCATAGAAACACAGAGCACATTCAATTTTTTTTAATGAATGAGAGTGAATTTTTTTTAGCATTCATTTTTTTCTAAATGGATAATATCATCTAGAAAACTAAACGAAACTTCTTAAAAAAATTGTGTTGATATGGCCTGCGAAGTAAAAATATTTTCATGTCATTTTTTTTAAATTTTGAAAGGAAAAAAATGAATGCATGAAGGAAAAAACTTTGAAATTAAGCTTTCAATTAACTCAAAGTTAATTAAATTGTGTTTTTCAATGAAGAGAATAAAGGATTTTATAACTTCGCATTGCTTCCTCACTTGGTAAATTTTTACAATATAACTCTTAAGAAATACATGTAAAGTGCTTAATAAAGATAAGTTATCGTGAAGAGTTAATCTTCTGAAGAGAAGGTAAATATTTAAAAACATATTATTCATAATTCCCAATTTTTATCATCATAATATAACTTTATACACATACTAAATATTTACGTATCTTTGGTTTTTCTTTCTTATTGTGAAATTTGTTAAAAGAAATGAGCAAATACATTGAAATTGACAACAAAAGTGTTAGTTTTGAATTTAACCTTAAAGCAACACCTGATCAAAATGTAAGGATTTTAACCTTTATGATGAAATGCCTACACAGATATCGAACAATCATCTTAAAAGAATATATATCAATTATGTCCATCAATTTATTATGCTTATGTACAATATCTCTAAATCACTATAAAGTTTATTAAAAAAATAATGTGGATCCTAATTTACAATTTTAAAAACGAGCAATAGCTAAATTTAAGCTTCATATATATATCTTCTGTCATTCTGGAACTATCCTTAAAACTTTTATTGTAATGACCTTAGGTCTTTCTTACGCATATTTCAATTGCTGAAGCTTCGTCTGTATACAGCTTGAACATTTTTGTAAATTCTTTCCACTATTTCTGTGTCATATTTCTTCCCTTTCTGCATAATTAACCATACTTTATCTTGGTATCAACAAATTAATTCAGTTTTCGAGCGAGTTTCATTCCTATAAACGGAATATACTCTTCTTTTTCAGAAGAATGCAGAAAAAATATTAAATAAAACGGCAGAAAGGTTTCTTTTCCCTCCTTTCTCCGATTTTTAAGAAGTAAACCCAACAACCTGTTATCTCTGCATAACTAGTTCCCTAAGAGTTTAGTTAATAAGTAGTATTTAGGTTTTTCTGGGGCCCTTAAAGAGGTTTTCTTCCATTTTTTGAAGCCCTTTAATTTCTAACGAAAGGCGTTACCAAGACTTTAAGGACTTTTTAAATGAGATGAATTGGACCTTTAGGAAACTTTTATTTCCGATGAAGTTGGATATTAGAAAGTGTTTGTTAGCCAAAGTTACATATAAAATCATATGTTTTTTTAAATATAATTCATTTGTTTTCACCTTTGGAAACCTTACGAGCAAAAGATGTAAAATAATAATAAGAGCATAAGATTTACAAAGAGATTATTTATTTATTGCCCTCCACGGCCTACGTCGCTGATATTAGTCGCAAAAGTATCTTGTATATTATTTCATCAATTTACAGAAAAAAGGTACAGATATTTATCTTGTATATTAGTTCATCAATTTACAGGAAAAAGGTACAGATATTTATCTTGTATAATAGTTCAACTATTTGTATATTAGTTCATCACTTTACAGAAAAAAGGTACAGATATTGAGATAAAAATGTTAAGACGTGGCTTCTTATTCAGAGACATCGTTTTATAGTCGTTGTATATAGTAGTTGTGTCCCTTTATTGTAGTAGAGTTTGAATACCACTATTTTATAGTATGTGTATCTGCTCAGAATTAGTCAGCGATATAATATTTTTTCCACACAGAAGTGGATTACATTTCATGAATTTGAATTTTCTCTAGACTAATAAATTGTATGTTATAATATTACTATATATATTTAATTTCTGCTTTGTGGCATTTCTTGGAAACAAATGTCATTATTGAATTCATTCGAACATATCATTCATTATATTTATTGACTAAACATACTCAAAAATAATTACTCGCGTCATTTGAAGCATTTTTCCATTTAGTTGTAAATGCCTATCAGTATTGGTGAGGAATTAGCTGTTCACCAACGACTGGATTGGACATTGGACTCTCTGTGGGTGCGTTTGTATCCAACAGACACATTTAGGAAGATAATGGAAGTTAGATAGGTTTAATGGTTTAAAAACAATTCGGTTGAGAAATACTGTTTACAAAGCACGAACCATCTATGCAACAGGCAATTTTTTACTGAATAGTCCAATGTTAGGTAAAATATGAATATTTAAGAATGGCTTTATTTTTCAGCATTTAAGATTTGTTTGTATTCCTAAATCTCTGTGCATTCTTTCATTTCTTCAAACTTTCAGAATACCTATACGTTAATTTGCAGCATTGAATGTTTGTTTGTATTCCTAAATCTCTATTCACGCTTTCATTTCTTCAACCTTTTATAATACCTATACCCTATTGTTATTGAAATAGCTATTTGCACATGTGACATAGAAGGGTATCTATTCTCTTAAGAAACAATGTCTTACAGCTTTAAATTTAGAGTTATTTTTCGGTTATAATCATCATACATGAGGTATTGTTATATATTATCACGAACCTTTTCTTTTAACAAGTCAGTCATTAATAAAAGTATGTTACCAAAAAGAAAAGGGCGATAGTAGAAACCTAAAGTTGTTGCAGATAGTTTATAAACAAGTCTTACTCTAATAAGGGAAAATCTAAAGATTATAGAAATTGTGAGTTCATGTTGCCTTGTGTACCGTATGTTAATACATTAAAGCTCTAAAAGCAGCAACACAAATGACAGATGTATAATGCAATGTTTCATTTGATTTAATGATCCCTAGTTATAAAAGTTACAGCACTCATTTTACAACAGAATGATTGTTTAATTCGTTACAAAATCATCGCTGTGTACTAAGTAGACTAAAACGTGTTATTAGTTTGAGCTATTTACTTTTCTAATAGTTTCCTGTTTACATTTCAGTGCTAAGACAAAATCTTCTTCTTTTCATTCTCGAAGAAACTACGTTAAATCTGCCAAAGCGTTCCGTTTGTTAGTGCTATGTTACTCGTAAAAGGAAAAGTAGAATAAAAAATTACGAACAAAGGAAAACACATCCTGTAGAGCGTTTTCAAGAAAGACTTTGAGAAAGGTATTCCAAATTGGCTTTGTAGTTTTTCTTTAATTTCAAAGTTTTTCAGATCCTTTTCTGATGCAAGAAGAAAAAGGTTTAATGTTACTTTCAAAAGGATCCAGAAAAACTTCAGTTAACTCCACGAAATTTCCAACATAGGCTGTATATTAAATGCCTCCTATTTTTTAAAAAATGACTTTTTGAGTGGAAAATAGAGTTTAAATCTATTATATGTAATTCTAATGTTCTGCACATTAAAGTAATTAACTAGTAGTAATTATTAATAACTTATTTCGATGAAAGGATATTTCGATATTTTGATGTCAGAATTTATTGATATGAAGGAATATTTATAAACACTTTTATTCCATTTCGTACAATATTCTCGATATTTTAATATAAATTTGAGATGTTCAATTTTTAAAATTATTAACTGAACTAAATAAACATATTGCCTCTTGCAATTAAACTTCAAGAATTTCAACAATCCATGAGATTATATTATTAAATCTTGTTCGACTATGCAAGATTATATAATATACATTTTAATTAATGATTATTTTATTTCTCATTATTTTGAAGGCAGCGATTTGTTTCATTCTATTTATATTTGGTGAGAATTCTATACATTGCTAAACCTTTTCGCTGGTTCCGACTTACCTTGCTGCTTAGTAGTCTTGCATTTCTTTTTCCTTAGTTATTTGCTTACTACTTTCTAACAGAACCACAAACGGTATTAGTTTTAGGTGATAATTTTTTAAAAATTACATCTTAAGTACATAAAAAATGTTAGATACAATTTATGTAAGTACTTAGTTATTGGATAATGTTGAACTTCCTCCTACTGTGAAATAAGAATTCTTAATTTTAATAATAATTTCTTACATTTTAATAGTACCATTACATTGTTGTCCATTACATTACGTACAAAGTATTTATTAAAAAATTTTTTTAGCAATTATGAATTTCTTTCTAGAACTTTAAATCATTATTTAGAAATGCATGCATTTACTGTCTAAGTGAAAATCCAATTAATATATTTAATAGTGGAACCTATGCTCTGTTTTTGTATTGCGAACTAAGAAGCTTGTTCAGTACATATATTTCAGATACATTTTGTAGCATGTTATTTTCAAGTAGATAGAATTCTTAAAAGCTTATTTAAATTGAACGAAATGAGGCTATTTTTATTTATAGATATTCTTCATGGTTTTTCAGGTACAGTCAATTTGGATAAAATGAATTCAAGGAAGGGATTATGAAATGAAAGATAAATTGCTTTTGATGGATAAGTAAAAATTACATTTTATATTTGAACTGAAAATTCAAAAAGTTTCAGGCATGAAAAATTCATTAAGGAGCATTTGTTTTGTGATACCTGGAAATAAATAAAAATGTTTAAAGTTGTAAATAACTAACTTAATAACGTTGAATAATACAAATGATTTTTTTCAAATCACATATTCTCATTATTCGTATGCTGATCTCAATATTCATACCATGCTTTGCAATATTTCACGTGCATCATTAAATTCTTCATATTTTCCCCGGATTATAAAAAAAATGATTTTCTTTGAAAAAAAAATACTTTTATGGTGAAATTCCTTTCTTAATGGGGAAGAATATAAATAAAATGTATCTTTAACGTCAAATTCAAGTTTTAAATTGAATTGTTACCTGCATGCTACATGACCACTTCCATTAACTTTCTAGCAGGCGCGCCCTCTATACCAAGATGAAAAGTCGCGAGTATTTCCTATATGTTTTAAAGTAAAGTTTATGGTGTACAGCCCTCTCTCTCCACTTTACCTCGCCAATTCCTTGCCGCCAAGCAGAAGACGGATTGGAAGAGCAGGAATATTCCTATTCGTGTCTTGTTCGCGAAGGAAACTTTATATTTTTATTTCGCGCTTCATCGTTTCGATTTTATTAGTTAGATATGCTATCTACGATTTCAGTGGTCGATTTCTTCGAATTTCAATAAAACTTCGTTTGGAATTCATTTTTTTGGAATTGAAATTCTAGTTTTTGGAATTATTTTTTTAAAAAAACCTAGATTCCTAAGATTCAATGAAAAGGCGAAGCTACTATTTTCCCGCTTTGCTGCAAAAGAAGCCGCTGATTTTTTTTCTTTAAAAAATTTGTCCGGAACCCACTTGAGATGCCGCAGGCATTGCGTGCACAAGGCAACAATAAAATGCTCACTGCGCACCTAAAACAAATGTTCTGATCTCCAACCATCTTGCTCTTGGCGACAAAAAGGTGACTTTCCTAAGTGGGGAGGAACGGCTCCGCACCCAAAAACTTTACTTTTACTCCTATATGCACTATTGTAAAATATCATTATTTAAGAGGTAATTACTACAATTAGGTTGTAATTGGGTAAGGTTTAATAAGTAGAATTATTTTAAGCCATTCCTTTTTTATTTAAAAAGGAATGACAACAATGTAAATATATAACTCAATAATAGTATAAAATGACCAAAGAATGAGCTGAATGACGTGAAAATAAAATTAATGAAATTACAAATATTTCAAATGATATAATTACATTTGTAATATCAAACTGTAGAGACAATATGGAAGTAAAAAACAATAGAACTTTATATATAAAAAGCAAGAAGTCAGTTTCATAGTCATTTCATAGAAACGGTCGTGAGTATCTCTGAAATAGAAATAGCAGAATCGTTCAGTCCTATTAATGCCTCTAATTCCAAACGGTGACTAACAGTTCGTCGAATGGAGATGGAAGGATAGCCAAGGTCATGCTTTCGTAACACCCTTTGGTAAAAAGATATAAATCTAAATTATTCATTAGTGCAGCGGTTCCCAACCCATGGGACGCGGTCCACTTGTGGTCCTCGGATGGCGTATTAGTTGGCCGCATAATAGTCAACGTCGAAGTCAAGGAAGCTTCAAGTGTCGTCACTTTTTTTTTCTTTTTAAACAATATATTTTTAATCCTTTTACTGTAAACTTTACTAATTGCTGTCATATACGTGTATATAATATATAAATGTATTAGATGTGTTTGCATTTTTTTACTTGCATATTTAGTCGGTGGGCCTCGAAATATTTTTTTACAACAGGTGGTCCGCACAACCAAAAAGGTTGAGAACCGCTGCACTAGTATATCTCTCACGTCCGCGCGTCCGCAGGGAGGTTCAAATTCGGTCCGAACTTATTGAGAACCATTTAATAGGCCTCCTTTTCATGCCAGAAAGTCTAGACAATTGTAATTTTCAAATATTATTGCGGGAAATTTTGTCCGAACTTTTAGATGAATAACTGCTATCATTCATCCAATTTATCAATTCAGTATTATGTGGCTTTGCATATTTGAGATGCACTTGTTAGTTACCTATTAAGCCATGACAGCTGGGCAATAGTGAAGCGAAATTGTGATACCCTGCATTCGCCGACAAGATAATCTGACCTTTTAACTTTTTCTTTGTCTGAAGTTAACTGGAAGCCTCTTGTAGGTATTTGAGGATATTGACGCATAAATCTCCGTACTTGCCGTGACTGTATAACAAACGTCGTGAATCTTTAAAATTATTGGCAATATTATGTGCTGAAAAAGGTTAGGGATGTGTTAGAGTTCCTCGGTCCAATTTTGAATAAATTATATATTAACCCTCCGTTAGTAGCGAGGGGTACAGGTGTCCTCCATTAGTTTTCAGAACGTTGTGATTTAGATCTTTAATTCCGAGGCGACTTTTTTTTTCTTCTCCCACCCTGTGTGGTCATTAGCCAAACCATCCCGACCTCCTGCTATAACTTCCCCTTAAGGCGCACGGAAATGGACTGTAGTTGGGAAGGATAATTCGACCTCCTCTACCGCGCTAACCTCCTAAGCTATCTCAGAACATCACCTCCCCTCAAAAGAAGCCAACTGCCTCAGATTGGCCTTCGTCGTCGTTAAGGGGAACTTTTTAGATCTCTCGGCGCCGCCTTGCTCGGTGTGAGAGGGTTAAATTCCATTCATTATTTAGAGATCAACCTTGCTGCACTTGTCCTTGAAAAACCCAAGAATAATATGGCATAGTCATTCAAGTTCTCAAGGTCAGTACACCGAAGTTAAGATAGAGGAAGGAAGGAAAGGAAGAAAAAATGGGGGACATATGCACCCCACGCGCCTAATTTTGAAATAAAATTTCGTGCGCCTAACGGAGGGTTAATAAAAAAATTCTTATATTAATTTAGTTTATTTTGTATTTAGCTCTTAGTAACAGGATTCTTCTTTTGGAACAAATGCAAGTCTGTACGTAACCCCAAAGAGAATGCAGATGAACTATCATTTCATTTCCTTTGTTACTATGTTTCTCAACGATTCTGGATTGTTGGTAGTTGCTTCTCTAAATCTATAGTGCAACATTAATCCATTTCTAATGAGAAATGTGAGCTCATGTGTTAAAAGGACGAACAGCCATCTTGTCTTGTCCAATCGAACAATATTCTAAGATAGTTTAATCACATACTTTGCGGATGTCGGCTGAAGTGATCTTTCCATATAATTTTGCTTAGAGATTCTGGAATATGAAGTGACTTCAGGCTATTGGCATAAAATTGTTTGCAACGAGACAAGCTACAATGGACAGCAGTAGGAAAACATAAGAAAGTCGCAGTTCGGGTCCGCGCCGTTTCATGAAAACGTCGGGATAAAATCATAAAACAAGTGCTTCGTTTTAATATGTAATTTAATACAATATTTGCACAGGGTAGTATAATGGTTACAAATTAGATTTTTTTACAAGTTTATCGCTTGTAGGAAAGATCTGTGGTAGCTTTTGACTTATCTATTGTGTTACCATTACACTCTGTGTAAATATTGTATTAAAGTGATTGATAATTAAATGACATATTAATACGAAATACTAGTTTTATGATTTAATCCCGCCGTTTTCACGAAAAATATACGGCGCGGATCAGAACCGCGCCTGTCTTTTTTTATTTAGTGTAGATTTTGATGGCGCCATCTCTAGACAGTATATATAACTTATACACTCCCTATGATATAAGACATCAGATGATATAAGACAGTATATTCAATTCATTTTGAGTATGCGCAGTAAAACATCATTTTCTGCAAATGCTTATATTTCCCGTAATATTCAAATTTCTTAATTCAAATTTTAATACCGCGTTTCTTTTACTTATTGTGAAGTTTTCTGTAAGTTTCGTACAATTCGAAAGAAAACTCTGCATGTTCTAATGAAAAAACATGCGGAGTTGTAATTTTTAAATTTAATACCGATATTTACTTATATTCTGATAAATATTTTGATTGTCTCACTTTGGGTCCTAGTAAAACTACTCAAGCTGTTTAAAATGACGCCAGAATCAACCTCCTAATCGCGTTTCCACGTTACACTTATTTACATCCTTACATAAAGCTAATTCATAGCAATCCAATTTCGAATAAAGAACATATGGTGTATATTCGTTTATTCGGTTAACACCATCCCTCTGATGCTCATCGTTTTATTGAATAATTGATAAATCGAAAGGCAAGAAAATAAACATTAAAATTTTATTAGAATATATCATGATGAAATGTTTGCTAATCGAAACATCCATAAACAGTTGTGAATGACTATCGCGAAAGAAAAGAAGACATCAAAAGTTTCAAAATCCCTTGTTGATTTTGGAATAAATTGCTTCCTTTGTAATATTAAGTTAACATACACTTCCTTAGATGACATTCGCAAAAGAAAAAGAGAATATGAGAAGTTATGACACTCAGTTGCTATGGATATTATTGATATCCATTATTTTCAAAGTAAACGGTTGGACTAAAAAATACGAGGAAACTTTCTCAACCTTGTTAATAACAGCTATTTTAAGTTGATGGAAAAATATTATTCTCTCTTTTTTCAAAGAATGAAGTTAAAAATTTGTAAGAAGAACGAGCTATTCTATAAGTGAAATGTGCCAGCTAACGTTTCTTTCATGGAAGTTACATTAAATCTACTAAATTGTTTGAATATATCAGACTCGTTTGAACACAAGTATTAAAATGGAACCCCCAAAGAGTTTTGATGCTCTCTACATGTACACATTCTTGATATTCAGATTTTTATTTATTACTGAACCTGAACAAAAATCGATTGAAAATTCGATGATACGGAAACAAAGACGTTTAATGTTTATTTCAAATTTCTACATTTCATCTTTTATTATTATATTTAATGCATCTTTCCTGACTTACATGCACGGATTTGCAATATGTAGAGCTAATGTTATTATGGTATCAATTGCAATGATTCATAGATGGGTCTTAAGCTTTAAATTTGAAAAGCTGAAGAAAATAAGGCGCGATTTGGAAGCACTAATTGTGCATTTAAACCTACTTGTAATAGAAAATAGAAAGAAGTTTCTCTATTCAAATTTTATTTTCACTACTTGTTTACAATTTCATGTATTCATTTTCACTTTTATCACTATGGTTAACGTTCGTATGAAAGTTATGGTGTTCGAAATCAGCCTACCTGACCCAGCTTTATGGATTATGGCTCTACTATTTTCTGCTACCCAATTGTTTATAATGTTACCTATGAATAATTTTGCTGCCTTTTACATGATTGTGTGTCGTCACTTGCAACTAGTGATAAAAAATTTCACTAAACATCTGCCAACAGTGCACGATTCGGAATACGAAAAAGTTCTCAATGATTACATATCAATCAGAAAATTTGTTTCAGAAATGGACAACAAAATATCATTTTTAGTATCGACTTCTTCACTTTACAATGCGTGCACCATGTACTTTGGAATATCAGTTATTTTGCACCCTGAAGAATATTTCAATGTTTTTCAATGTCTGGCGGTATTGTGTCTTGTTATTGGAAACTCCATGGTTTATTTGGGACTTACCATGGCAGGGTCACTAATATACGAATCAAGCAATGATTTGTGGCTTCAGGCTCATAAGGTTTTGTGTGCGAAACCTGAAATCACGATCTTTCAGCA
>BGPR01001359.1:161850-206210 GCA_013235015.1 Araneus ventricosus | reverse complement strand
AAATATAATTGATAACCGAAATATCAAGAAAATATATTTGTAGAGTGAGTCAAAATCACATTGGAATTTTCTTTTCATTGCCGCAGAGCTGTTTAGTATGAAGAAAAGGTTTCTTGAAGGAAAAAGTAATTTATTTTGAATTTCTTAAACCAGATAATTGCTGTTTTGAAGGAGAAATTGAGAACAAGAAATTGACACAATCTCCTTGTAACAAATAGGTGGGAACATTGGCCTAAATTTATGGAACTCACGATGTCTGGAGTGTGATGTTTTAATAGAAATAACGAATTTCCGTTATATCCATAGCAACGATGTTCGATTTTGAGAGATTTGTATAAAACGCTTTCTTTCGAATTCTTTCGCGATAACAAAATCTGAAAAAAAGTCAGAGTATAAGATTTGGTATTCAGAAATAATCAATTTTTGTTAATGTTGTGAGTTTAAAGAAGAAAAATCGAAGATGGAGACTTCAGAATTTAACGATCAGTTTTCGTTCTCAGAAAAATAAGATTATTGGATGGGGTAGCTAGGATTATAATAAAAACGTTAAAGCAAAGTAGGTACCCAATGTTAAAATTCACTTTAATATATAAATATCAATTACTTAATTAATTCTGGGTACTGATATATATAACACACAATAATAAGCAATTCTAGATATACTTATATAAATCACCTACATTTGCAGACCAGAAAAACCTAGATACTTAAATTAAATCATTTGAAAGCAATAGTACATCGCGTTAAAACAATTAAAAAAAAACCAAGTTTTAAAAATTTAAAACAATTTTTTATTTAACAATTTTTAGTATTAAAATTATTTACTGACACAAAATTAGATATATATATAAATTGATGCACAGAAATAAACATATATTAACCAAAACAAAAAATAAAAATTGTAGCTACACATTAGCACTGCAGGCCTAAAAATTGCAACTTAGAACACTAAGTAAAAACAACTTAAATTCGATAGAGATGTAATGATCATTATTCTGTGCCACATAACAACACGTCTTGAATTGATGAACACTTTGTTTCAAATGAATCTGACTTGTATTCACCCTTAAATGATATTTAAAGTATGTTACTTGCACGCTTTCACATTTTCATTAGCCATTTTTAGACTTGTATCACTCATTCAAAAAATTGGAAAAGTTGAAGATGGCAAAAAGACGTATAGCAGAAATTGCAGCGTAAAAGATGATCGTAAGCACCATAATTAGCAGCACACATTATTACGATGAAACAGAAAAGTGCTAAAGGTATTACACATATTGTAGATCTTGAAAAAAGTGATTATCCCTCATAATTCTGTAACACTGATGAAGACCACTGTTCATGCCACCTCGTAGCAGAGTTTTTTTTTTAAATGAAGAAGCAATCACTGCTTTCTTTTACTCACAGTTTTTTAATTCACAGATTGTTTTGGAATTGTACTGTAGAAAACACCTTCATTACATTTTAGATTATTCATCACTGTGGTTTCTCATACTGTTTCCTTAAAGGAATACCAACCAAGAAGAAATGTAATCTTCAGCTTCAGATTCAAAAATACAAAAAATTACTAACGGAAAAATTAAATCAGGGGCAAGCCCCCAGAGTCCCAACCGGCCCTGGGCCCGCAGCCGCAACAACACCAATCACTCGCTCAGTCCATCACAAAGGAAATTCAAATCATAACGGAAAACACCTCCAGTGAAAAACGCCGAAACCTGATTCCGCCAAATTCTTACGCGAAAACAAGATGGCGAAGAAATAATCCCGTTCAAAAATTTTGATTTAAAAATTAATAAAGTTGAAACCTTAATGGAAACAACAACAAAAGTTAAGACAAATAATAATTAAGTCGAATACAAAGTAAATGATTAAAAAAAATTTAGATATTTAATGAAAGGGCTGAAAATTATAGTTTGAATTTCAAAAATTGTCAAAGTTGCCACAAGAGATGAAAGAAACTTTGGTGGCAAAGAATTAAATAATTAAAAATACTGACAAAACCGAAAAAAGATGTTGATGCAATTTTTGCAATCTAACAAAGGTTTTAAAAAGTCTAAAATAAATTATTTAACAGTTTAATTTTAAGCTGAATTTTAATTTCTTTCTAAATAATTTAATTTCTTTTTAAAGAATCTCATTCTATCTACAGTAAATAAGAAAAAAGAATGCACGAAGAATATTATTTATATATAAGAAGACATATTACACACTGTCACAACAGTTAACTAGTAAATGTGAAAGAAATAATAACAATGATAACTTAGAATTTACTCTTAAAAATAGTATGAAAAAACGTCCCAGATAGACCTTATGATTGTTTTCAACTTTTATTTCGAGTTATTTTCTTCTGTATGCTAAACTTTTGAATATTTCTGGTGCCTTTATCGATTTAACATTTTTTTACGACAGAAAAATTAGAAGTTAATTTATCTTAGTAAGAAAGAAAAAAAATGCTTAGCCTTACAAAAAAATAGAGAATTGCACCAGTTTAGTATAGTCCGAATTTAATAAAGATTTTTTCAATGAATTCAGCTGTTATTGTTTGGTCGCATTAACGAAATGATTGTTTCCAGCTTCCACAGAGAATTATATTCTTTATTTTGGAAGAAATTACAGTTTAGAAATGCCGTCTGAGTTGTAGTGCAAAAAATGTATGGGGGGTTGTCTCTGCGGAACCGTCGCTGGGATTGAGGGTCGTAAACTTACTTACCTTACTCAACTG
Source organism: Araneus ventricosus (assembly GCA_013235015.1). Classification (NCBI taxonomy): domain Eukaryota; kingdom Metazoa; phylum Arthropoda; class Arachnida; order Araneae; family Araneidae; genus Araneus; species Araneus ventricosus. Next base: position 203,488 of record BGPR01001359.1, on the reverse strand, counting down.
TGACTTTCTGTGACTAAAGAAGCTCTATGTGACTAAAGTAGTTCTATGTGACTAAAGGCTAGTCCATTCATCCTGCAGAGCATCTCAAACCGAACCGAATCTCTTTAGAAGACGGAGAAGCAAATATATCCCGAAAAGACATAAATATTTTCACAGATGGCTCGAAAGCCGAACACGGAGTTGAAGCTGCATTCTGCGTCTTAACCAATGATGTCTGGGCTTACCAGTGGGATGCTAAACTCAACGACAGCAACACCGTATTTCAAGCTGAACACACTGCATTTCTTGAAGCAGTAATATAAGCATCTCATCTTCCAAACCACAAGACCTCTAAAATACACTTAGACATTAGAGCAAGTATCATGGCAGCTTCCAATTCAAAGAGCACAAACGAATTTGCAAGAAAAAATTTCAAAATCCTCCTAAAAAATCCATGAATAAAATTCTTGTGATTTAAAGCGCACGCAGGCAATATACGCAATGAGAGAGCAGGCCAACTGGCAAAAGTCGAAACGCAACATGGACAACCCTATTCACTTACTAAGCTTCCTAAATCGTACATAAAAGGCCTCCTCCGGAAGAGCATGCTTGAAGAGTTTCAAACCTTATGGAAGAATGGCGATACAGGCAGGAAAATCTATAACATCATGCCCTCAGTTAGTCTCCGTCCCCCTAACTGGATTAGAGAGAATGTTATCTTCTTCTCTCAACATGGCCTTTTCCCTGCCTACCTCAAAATGTTTCACCTGTCGGAGAGCAGCTTTTGCAGTTGTGGTGGAATCGGCACGGCACTTCACTATGCCACGGAGTGTATTTACACAGTGTCTTGGCATATGAGAGAGCCAGCGCTAAACGTCGGCTGAATGAGTGAAAAGAGGGGCCAATAACCTCGTCTCCAGGCATAAAATTCGTGGGATTGTCAAATTCATAAGCGAAAACAGAGATCTTTTCCGGCCTCCCTAGCCTTCAACTTTCCAGAGAGATGAACTATGAAGCTCAATTACCGGACATCCCCAACTTTCAGAAAAGATAGGTATAACTACATCTAAAGAAAAGAAGACTATTACGAACTGATAGTGTAAACGTGAAAACGCCTGTGCTGTACATAGTGTTAAATATTTCTTTCTTTTTGTTTATTTTGTTTTTCTTAAACAAAATTCCCGTGTCTTGCCCAGCAAACAGTTCAGTGACCGGTCTGGTTATGGGTACGGGGGTAAGAGACGGCGCTCTGTTCTGTTGTATAGTATAATTTACATAATTCCAACGACTCAAAAGCAAGATTTTAAGGCGCAAGAAGAGTGCAGTATTAAATAATTGGAAAGTAAATTACAAAGAAACAAATTGTGTTATTATTATGTCATATACATACAAAGTTTGAAAATTAAAGATCGTGTAGTAAAATTTATTGAAAAGCAAACAATAACACTCAATTTAGTATGCTCAAGACATGCGCCAGGAAATACATGACACTAAATAAAAAGCGTTACCACTTCTGGAATCAACTCATTCACATTTCATTTGAAACGTAATCACTGCAAGTGAATTGACGTCACATCACTAGAAACATTGAAAATTATAATGGGTTTTAAACTGTCAAAATAATAATATTATTGAATTAGAAATATTACGCTTTAAAGATGATTTTTTAGAATAATATTAAAGCATTTTTCCTTAAAAAAATTCAGCGAAGCATCAACGATCGATAATCGGAGTCTCTCTTTACAAACTTCGGTTATGGAAATTATTAACATGGATTAAATAAATATAAAATCACTTCTGTGTAATTTAATAAGGTAAATGAATTAAACACAGGAAAAAACAGAGGCAAATTCATAATTTTATAAGCCATAATTTTGTACCTTAATGAAACTTTTACATAATTATATGCCTTCGAAATTTATGCATCGATTTTCAAACACAAAACTTTTAAAAAAGAACACAATTGCTATAGAAGCACGGCATTAAATTATAATAAAAGAATTTAAACAAAATTATTCATTTTTCATATTACGAGATCGCAAAATAAAATTAAAATAAAGAAATAATAATATAAACAAAATGTTTAGAGCAATATAAAAAAAAATAGACAGATAAAAATTGATATACAAGGCATCGCGAAATTAATTTATAATAAGAAAGTATTTCACGAATGATAATCATCTCTCAAGTTTGGAAAACCTTGTGCAGTTTGAATGTTGTCAAATAATACGCAATATGCATATACTGTTCCCACTGTTGCCAAAATAAAACTTCTTGTAAGAGGAACAATTTTCCAGACTGTAACGTAAAGTTTCTTCTCTGCCATGGACAAGAATCGCTGTTGAAATTTGCTGATTTCAGGTTTCGCACTTACGACTTCATACGCTTTCACCCAGAGATCACTGGCGGCTTCATGTACCAACGAACCGGATAAAGCTAAGCCCATGTAAGCCACAGAACTTGCAATAAACAGACACCATACTGAGAAAATATGAATCGTTTGGAAAAATTCAACAGAGCGAGTAATCACAGCCATTCCAAAATATATTGTGCATGCATTGTAAAGCGAAGCAGTAAATACAAAAACAGATAGTTCATCCTCAATTTCTGACGCGAAAGTTCGGATGGAAACATAATCACTATTAATTTTTTCATAGTCTGGATTACGAGAAATTGTGATATGTTTAGTGATACGTCGTATACATTGTTGCAACTGACTACAAAAGATCGTATAATAAGCCTCAAAACTGTTTATGGGTAACATGATGAAAAGCTGTGAAAAGCAAAATATAACCGCCAACAACCATAGGACAGGATCGGATAAATTGCGTTTGATCAACATGATTTTCATGCGAACCTCAAGCATATTGATGTAACTGAAGATAAATACAAGAATATATAACGCTGTTGTTAAAACGAAACTTGCTATTAATAAATTCTTATTACCTGATGTTGAAAAATTCAAGTTTTTATTCAATACCGTCATTTTAGATGAAATGTTTCTCAGATTGTGCATTCTGGCACTTAATATCCATCTATGAACAACAAATATAAACACCAGGATAACATTAGCTCGACACATAGTCAATTTATGCATGCAAATTAGAAAAGAAATATTAGTTATTGTAAGACAAATTGAATTAAAACAATTCGAAATGAACGTCAAATATTTCCTCCATTGAATTCCCAAAATTTTGTTATGATTTCCATTTGATTCAAACATAATTGATAATCGAAATATCAAGAAAATATATTTGTAGAGTGCATCAAAATCCCGTTCGAATATCCTTTCCATTGTTGTGCTGTAACCAATGTTTAAGAAAGTTGCATTAAAGAAACAATCTCTTCGAAATTTACTTCATTGAAATGAATTGTAGTATTTAAGAGAAAAACACTCATTTATATCTAGAAACTAATAGAAATATACGTCGCAAGAAGAAATCCTCTCTTTTTAGAACTCTCAAAACCTGGAGAACGAGTTCGAAATACAAGTATTTTTCTTCAAATAATGAATTTCAGTTGTATCCATGGCAACTCATTTTGTTTAATTGAGATATGCTTATAACATTTTGATATTTTTTGACAATGACAATACTATCTTTGATAAACAAGATGATGTACAAGATTTATTATTACGAATTAGTGAATAGTTGTCAAGGTCGTCTGTTTCATGAAAATCGACAAAGGAATAGATATCACTACATTAACCGTGAGTTTATGATGAATCGAAAAATCGCGTTTCATAATGGCTCATCTAAAATTTAATTTATTCACCAAACTTTTTGATTGTGAGATTAATTATTTTTACCCTTTACACAACATATTATTCTTTTCATTTGACATTATGAGGGGCTTTTTTAGTACCAATGGCTGTACAGTTATAAATATTGTGCTAGAAATCATTATATTCACTATTCTTATTTTGTATTATTAAAACTTGTGTTACTATTAGATTTTGAGCAAAATTTAGCAGATTAGCTATTCGAAAATAGACATGACATGCATTTTCATCCTATAAAATCATAATTACTGTTAGCAAAATTTAAATAATATTGAAAGAAATTATAGTTTGTTTATTTTTATATAGCGTCATTTATCAAATTCTGTGTTAAAAAGTGGCATCCTTTCCATTCATTGCCGAATGAAACGATTATCGACCTTACGGTGTCATAATATCTGATTACTTCATGTTTTCACACTTTTAATTTTTTAAAAAACTTGAAATCACATAATGATGAGACACAACTTTTATGTATGGAATTTTTAGTCCATATCGAGTAGTAGCCATGCTTAAAATGCTTGAAATCAGACATATTGCATATGAAAATATTCACGTCAAAATGTATTTGAAATTTCATTGAAAAATTCATACGTTTTCTTCACTGTGTTCAATTTCTTGTAATATAATTATTTTTTCTGACAACATTTATATGTTTTTTACAACGAAAACAACATTGATTTAAATTAAAACATTGGTTTCTCGCTGCTCTTCGTCAAATAAAATAACTATTCAGGCTTTAACACTTAGAAAGACTTCAGAAAAAGCTTTGAAAATGAAATGAATTCCCTTGAAACAGAAATATCCTCAAGTATATAAAGTATATTTGTATTAAAGAAAACTTCATTTTTATATTTTCAATAAATTAATCAACATGATCGATTTTCATTACATGTATGTAGAGTTCAATATATACCAGACATTTTGGGACCCAACTTTCAACGTCATTTATATTGTATTGATTGTAAATGACTGATATCAAAATGCATATTGTGTAAAATACCAGTTTATACCTAACTTTACTTAGTTATTTCATTTTTAGGATTAACAAGACACATTTTATTAGTATTTTGATGTCACAACTGCTATTATTTTCGTTTTAAATTCTACGCTAAATCTGTGTAGTCAACAGAATGAGAATAATTCCATTACACCATCATGGAAAAGCTTATGGCTCATCTCACAAGTAATACAAATCAATAATTTAATTCTTTTTATACTTTAGCTTAAGAAGCTTAATTAACTAAATGTAAACACTTAGTTCCTGTTCATTGTTTTCACTTTAATTTGGACTAATTTCTTTTTCTACGAAACAACTAGTTAAGACATAAAACGCAGGGTCGTTTTATATTTTATACTGACATTATCTTCAGTTTTTTAAAAGATTTACGGTATGGAAGTACGAATTGCATACTTAAATAGTTATTTCATTTTTCGGATTAACAAGACATATTTTATTAGTATTTTGATGTCAACTGCTATTATTTTCGATTTAAATTTGACGCTGAATCTGTGTAGTAGACAGAATGAGAAACATTCAATTACACCATCATAGAAAAAATTATGGCTCATCTCACAAGTAATACAATTCAATAATTTAATTCTTTTTATACTTTAGTTTGAGAAGCTTATTTAACTAATTGTAAAAACTTCCTTCCTATTTATACTTCCTGTTCATTGTTTAAACTTTAATTTGGACTATTTTGTTTTTCTACGAAACAACTAGTTAAGACATAAAACGCAGGACCTTTTTATATTTTATACTGACATCATCTTTGGTTTTTTAAAAGATTTACTGTATGGAAATGAGAATTGTAAACTTAAATAGTTTCATTTAAAAGTCGATAAATAGAAAGATTAGTGCTGAAAGTATTTATAAAAAGGTTTGGAATTATTCCCTTGTTTCTGTTCTGAGTAAAATTAGTTGCGCCAAGCTAATAATGTTTGGATTTAATATTACAAACAATAAAAATATGTAAAATTATAAAGTGTTGTAAAGTTTGCAATTTTTAAATTTTTTCCTTTTGATATGATTAGAGAACTCAAAGAAGTATATTAAATTCTACTGTAATTTTGAGATTAATATTAATGAATGTAATCAAGTGTAATTTTCTAAATGCTGAAATCTGAAAATTAAGAGAGTCTAAAAAAATTACATTTCTGCAAATGTTTTCAGTACTAGTAAATAATAAGCAAATAAATTGCAGAATTTTCCGCAATCTCAATTTACACATTACTTTTCCGGAATTTTAATACACATATTTTATACACAGCTATTTTTCAATTTGTAACATATGTTATTTTGAGAAAAAATTATTTTTCAAATCATATTCAATCAAATTCACTGAAGAATATAACCAGTAATTGAAATTTTGATTAATTTCAGTAAATTTTAAAATGTGTAATAATTTTTATTTAGAATGATCTTCGTCTAAAAGAAAACTGTTAAACAAATAATTGTTATTCATTCCTCTGAATAGCATTTACCAAGTTAAATAATTAATTAATTCATAATTATTGAAGCATGAAATTCGAAGGTAGTGAGAGTTTTGATTGTTAGCACAACCTAAAAGCTGAGCTCATGACGCAAATTCTTGCCGTAATAGTCATAAATAAATATAACTATTCATCAGTTAGAAAATCTAAATTGGGTTCTGATTAAGCGGGAATATTCATTCATGATTTTAAACATATTGTAGTTAAAATTGTCGTCAACGGGGCTTGATTTTTGTGAAATCAATATGTAAAGTAAAAGATCATGATATTTCATTCATTTAAATTAAATTTTATACCAAAAGATGATACAAGAAATGTGTTAGCTTCTGAAAACTCGAAGTAAAAATAGTATATAAAAGTTCATACAACACTATATAAAATAATCGAAGTATTTCTATTAAATCAGCAAATGATTATTTCAGCAAACTTTTTACGCTATTTGTAAAGTAAAGAAACTAGAATTATATATTGTAGGAAGAAAAGAAAAATGCATTGTAATTTCAACTGGGGACTGGAGAGTCGAATATTCTTGAGTTTCCTGTATTTGGTATCCAAATGTTGTTTTGATATTATAGACTTCATCGACAGACTACGGTTGGAAATGTAATAAAAATTTAGCAAGTCGCATTGTTTTCATGTCAATCGAACCATCAGAAATGCCCAAGCCACCAAAATCATCAGGTATGTCAAATGGCCTCTTTGTTAGGTTATTTAGGTGTCTTTGCCAACCCCACACGCTTACTTTCAGGGACTGTAGGAGGGACTGTTTTCATCTACAGTACTTCAAGACTGCTAATCGTGTATCAAGTTTTATCGAAATCGCTCCAGCCGAAAAAAAGTGATGTTAGTAGGAGCATGTATAAATTCATACACACTTTGAGTTTTATACACATAAATGATTATAAAAATAAAAATATATAAATTATACTTTCGAAGTTCAACGCTGGGATGCTTAATAACACATACGAATTAAATATTATATTATACTTCTGAAGTAAAAATTCTCATTTTTTTTTCTGTCCGGCTTCCGTATTAAAGTGGAACTTTTATATAACTGAATGCTCCTTAATTTCAGGAAACTGTCCTCAAGATATTATGAAACAAAATACTTAAGTCAAAAAACAGTGTCCATAAAAGTATGAAATAATCTTTTTTCTAAGCAATTAACTAAAAGTATTGATTTTCACGCAATAAAACTGCAAAACAAATTTAAAATATGATCGCATGCATGCTTAGAATAATAGAAATACTAGCCGCTATCTCCGTCCTCAGGGCGGGTTCGCGTCCAGCACCCACTTTGCTCAGCACTGTCCCTGCCACCTAGCTGCTTCGAAGCTCTCAGCCACTACTTTTTTCAGTTTTAAATACTGCATGAAGATCAATGGAACAGACCATAAAACCATCGTAGATTTCATATTCTTTGTAGACAACAGATTCATTTAAAATTGCACAAAGAATATTTTCAATAAACCTCATATAGTTGTAATGTCTTGTATAACGTTTTCAGAATTTCGGCATGAAAGTCTTCAGATCCATAAATACAGAATGATATCGCCCTAAATAAACAGTTTCCATCACCTACAATGTTTTGACACGCCATTGTGATTGAACTGTTGGGATCTTTATATTTAAAATAATTTGGTAGAAACTTCAGATTTTTCACCGGCACCAACCACTCTACGGATTTCGATAATTTTTATTTCATATGAAAGCTTATGACGTCTAGATATGTCATCAAGGATTGCCTGCCCCCTATCATCCCCATTTTTGAACTAAATCTAAAAAGCACTTCTCCTCTGCACATTGTCTATGGATAAAACTTGTAGAAATCTCCCAGCCCCAACAACCACCAGACCTATTCATAATTAACTTTTATCTCAGAATTATGATTAAATTTTAAGATAATTACTCTGTAATTAAAAGTTGTTCTAATCAGGCGCAACTAGACAATGTACAGAGGAGAAGCGTTTCTTCAAGCAGGTGACCCTTTATGACATATCTAACCATCGATCCTTTATGTCATAACCTTTCATATGAAACAAAAAATATCGAAATTGGTAGAGTGGCTGAGGCTGGCGGACTCTCTGAATTTATTTTTACCAAATTATTTTAAATATATAGATGAATAAATAGATATGAAATAGACAAGAACTGCATCCAAGAATTTAAAAATTTAATTTCAAAAAAAATTATACATTAGATACATTACGTATGTCAGCAATACCTTTTAGAGTACGAATATTATCCAATAATAAGCAGTATGTAAATACTGTTCCCATTGTTGCCAAAATAAAACTTCTTGTAATAGGCAGAATTTTCCAGACTGTCACGTGCAGGTTCTTCTCCAGGATAGACAAAAATCGCTGTTGAAAGCTGTTGACTTCAGGCTTCCTGCTTAAGATTTCATTAGCTTTCAGCCACAGGTCACTGGCAGCTTCATGTAAAAAGCAACCGGATAAAGCTAAGCCCAAGTAAGCCAAAGAACATGCTATAAATAAACATCCTACTGATAAACTTTGAATCGTACTCATGAATTCCTCTGGGTGAAGAATCACAGTCATCCCAAAATACATGCTGCATGCATTAGAAAGAGAAGCAGTAAATACAAACACAGACAGTTCATCCTCAATTTTTGACACAAAAGTTCGGATGGAAATATAATCACGAAGAACTTTTCCATAATCTGAATCGGGTACAACTGTAATATTGTTAGTGAATTGTCGTATACATAGTTGCAATTGGCGACATAAGATAGTATAGTAAGCCAAAAAAGTGTTCATCGGTAACATGATGGACATTTGTGATAAGCAAAATATCAACACCAGCAACCATAGAACAGGATCGGATAAGCTGAGCTTGAACACCATAATTTTCATTCGAATATCAACCATATTTACGTAACTAAAGATATTAACAGCTATGTATAATACAGTCGTAAGAAGAAAACTTGCAATTAGTAACTTATTTTTATTATCAGTAATGGAAAGATTTATATGCTCAGTCAATGCTGTCATTTTCGATGACATTTTTCTCAGATTGTGTATTCTGGCACTTAATATCCATCTATGAACAAGAGATGTTAACACCAGGATAACATTAGCTCTACATATTGCGAATCGATGCATGTAAAATAGAAAAGAAGCATTAATTATTCCAAGAAAAATTGTAATGAAACAATTCGAGATGAACGTCAAGTATTTTCGAAACAGAATACTCCTATTTTCGTTATGGTTTCGTTTCCATCCAAATATCATTGATAACCGAAATACGAAGAAAATATATTTATAAAGGACATCAAAATCACTTTTAAATTTATTTTTCATTGTTTTGCTTTTGTTCTAATTTTGAAGGATGTTGCATTAGCAGGAGTTATTGATCTTTATATGTAGCAAATAAATAGCTGTATTTAAGTCTAGAAATCGGCAGAATAATGCGTTGTAAATAAGTGGGAAAATCAATTTTTTTAGAACTCACGAAACCGAGAGTGCGCTTAATGCAAATATTTGTTCTATAAAAATGATTCCCAGTTATATCCATAGCAACCCATTTTCATTAATCGAGATTTGTTTACAACATTTTTCTGTTTTTTGGCAATTTTCTTTGAAAAGTAACACAATGTATAAGGTTTAATATTATGAAATTATCAATTATTGTCAAGACTGTCAGTTTAAAGAATACCGACAAAGGAATCAATTTCAGAAATCACGGGTCAGTTTTTGTTGATCTGAAAATCAATTTTCATAATGAATGGTCTAAAATCTAATTCCTTCGACTAAAGTTTTCTATTGCGAGAGTAATTATTTTTAATGGAAACGTATTCTCCCTTTTAAAGAATAATTTAAGGGTATTATCTAGTTCAAATGGTTGTATATAATAAATAATGCTTAGAAAATGATTATATTTGCTATTTGGATTCTGTAATATTAAAGCTCTTTCTGAACATATCATAATTTCACCATAATTTATGTAGATTAGCTCTTTGATTTTTGGAATTCCGTGTTTTCTTAACACATAAAATCATAATTACCTTTAATAAAATATAAAGAAAGGTGAAGGAAGTTAAATACTATACATATTTTGTTGTAAATTCAATTAACAATCGTTATATTAAAAAGTGACAAACCTTTCCACTAATTGTTGAATGAAACGTATATCGACCTAACTATTTCTTTATATATAATTACTCTATATTCATGATACTTATTGTCTTTTTTAAACGTTAAATCACACATATGGATTATACACATCTTTTTTTGAAAATCTGAATTATTCGTTAAGAACTGACAAAGGAAGTTCAATATACATCTGCAGCATTGCTGTTTAAAATGCTTGAAACCAGACAAATTGCATATCAAAATATTCACGCCGATAAATATTGCATTAACTTTGCTTTTGTTTTGCTAACATTTTTATTTTATTTCTCTTTTTCCCTTAGCCTAAAGATATTTCATACTTATGAAACAGTTATAAGAAATTTATTCTTTTCTTTTTTTGTCAAACTATGTAACTATTTAATTTTGAACACAGAATAAAATTTCTAATAAAAAATTACAGAACGAAGAAAACACTTTTAAATATTTAGCACATGTTGACTTAAATTTCTTCGATGTAATACTAAAAATATCTTTTCCTATGTAAATATTTCTTGGATTTGCTTCAGGTTTATAGAAGTATATTTTCATTGAAAACATGAATTTTAATTTTATTTTTTTTTACAACGAACCAATACAATTGAATTGCATTGCATGTGTGTAAGTGTTTGATAACTCAGTTTAACAACTTTTTTACAACTCAACTTTCTACATTGACTTTAATCCTTCCCTCTGTATTAATTTCATATAATTTGCATCCAAATGTATTTTTAATACATTGATATTAATCCTTCGCTCTGTATTAATTGTATATAATTGGCATCCAAATATATTTTTGTTACAATGATTTTAATCCTTCGCTCTGTATTATTTGCATATAATTGGCATCAAACGTATTTTTGTTACATTGATTTTAATCCTTCACTGTGCATTAATTGTATATAATTGGCATTGAAGTGTATTTTTGTTACATTGATATTAATCCTTCGCTCTGTATTAATTGTATATAATTGGAATCGAAATGTATTTTTGTTGCAGTGATTTTAATCCTTCGCTGTGTATTAATTGTATATAATTGGCATCCAAATGTATTTTTGTTAAGTACCAATATCTGGCGAATTTTAATGTGTTGTTTTGTTTTTTGGATTAAAAAGACGTATTTTATCCGTATTTTGATGCCAATTGTTGGTAATTGATGTAAGGGAAAAATGCTGAGATTCGAGAGCCACTCGATTAGTCCAGTACCGTATTTTCAATTCTATTTCGAATTTCAGCTATAATTTTGCAACGATGTAAATATTAAATACATACGATGTAAATTAAATACATAAACAATTGACTAATAGTCCTCACTGTCAAATATGGAAAACCAGTTTCCTTAATTGAATTGCTGACTCAAATGTCTTACGCTATTTTCTTCTACTTTAAAGTGAATTTCTTGAAAAGTTTATATTGTGTTTATTATATTGTGTTTAATATAAATAAACAAACATTTCTTCATTTTTTTAATTAAAATTATTTTTCTATCACTGTACACTGACAGAATTTCAGCTGAATTGCCGAATGGTTTGTTTTCAGATGCTGTGAGGAAGCAGTATTAGATGGAATGCACCAATGTAAGGAGCTTGAATGAAAAATGAAAAGTTAAGCGCAAACTTCTTGCACACAACTCTCTTAAAATAGAGCTGTTCAATTGGATACTATTGACATTGGAAATTTGATTCATTATTCTTTATACAACAATATTATACACAGTTTTAATGGAATGATGTTTTAAGGATTAATATGTCATAAATTTATTTTTTACGAGAAATTATTCTAATACGAAAATGAAAACTCTTCCATTAAACTCCTTTCCAACTGTGTTCTTTCTAATTTCTTACTGTTATCAGGAGGAAAATTGTGAATTTTTCAAAAGCAAAATAAATAAATAAATAAACAAATTACGTTTCAACACAATATGAAGTATAATATAGCATATATTAATAATTATTAAGATACATACTCTCGCAATAAATGAAGGCTATGATAATTAGAATTAAATGATAAAAGGCACTAAATAGTCGAGAATTGTCAGAATTTTAAAATGAGTTTTTACAAGAACGCCAATACATGTCATTAATCATAAAGTAATTCAGAATCATTAATTGTCGATATTCTTTCTGCATGTAGCTTTCTTAATGTCCCTCCTACAATCTCAAAAGCAGGTATGAATAACAAAATTGGACTTTATCAATACAAAGCCTTTGTATTTTCATATTTTATGGTTAATGTGATGGTCTATTTTGACTGATATCTTCTCTTCTTTGACCATAGAGAAAAGCCACGCTGGTAAATGAAGAACTTAATTCTCAATATAAAAAATTTCGTTTCATTTGTCTACATTTTATATATTTAAAACCATAAAGGTTCGGAAAAGAGGAGAAACAAACGACAGATTTTTTCCTATTAAGGAAACCTTTTCCTTTCTGCCAAGAAATCACTTTCCGGCGTCCATCCTTATCGACTAGAGAATTTTATGAAAAGGTCAGATTGGCCTGGTTTAAAAAGTCCATCCAGTGTATAAAGGGGCCTTGGTAGTTTTCGTTCCTTAGAAAAGGAAGGCCTTCGGAAAAGAGACGATCACCATTTTAAGACTCCCGAAACTCCCGAATCCTCCTTATCGACAAATTCTTTGGGAACGGTTGTGCGGTGATAACAGGTTGTTGGATTTACTTCCTGAAAATCGGAGAAAGGAGGAGAAAGAAATCTCTCTGAACTTGTATTTTTTTCTGCTGGGTTTTTCTTTTCTTTGCGTATTTCTGGGCGCGCAGAGTAGTCTTTTGTTGGCCAGTAAGAAAGATCGAAGACAGCTGGAATGAATTCGTTCGTAGCATAATGGAGAATGGTTAAGTATGCTGCTAGAGATGAAACACGGTACGGTTACAGTCGGAAAATCTAAAAAATATGCATTGTGCATACAAATGATGTGTCCACAACTCAGAGATGTGAGCATAAAATTTTATGATGGAACATTTAAAGGACCCTACATGCCGTTCAGAACTGTGAATATTAAACTTATGCAGATGTTTCCTGTTGTTACCGGAAATATATGTTTGTAAATAAAATTTGCCACAAAAGTATGCAAAATACGGAGGACTGGTCGTAAAAATTTTATTCTTGATACAAATGCAAATATATATCTATTAAGTTTAATATGTAATAAATTATTATTCACATTCTTTATTATCAAATACATAGATTAGTTAAGAATTTTATGCAGAAGAATCAATCTAATGAATTTCCGATTAATGGAATATATATTTCAAGGACTTTCTACTCATGTTCGTAATGTAACTGAAAACTTCGATGTCCGTTCGCCATGTTTTTACATCCATCAACTATAATTAAATAAATAATATCGAGAACTTCACAGATTATTTTAAATCAAAATACCTGCATGAAATTTTATATTTCAGAATAATAAAATTAAACAGCATTTCAAAATGATCAGGCATGTCATGAAATGAAAGTTAAACATTTCTTAGTGTGGTGACATCCAACTTGAAATGTCTGCATTCTTAGAGGATTGTCGCAGGCATTCTGAAAATTCGTTGTGCATAGAATGAAACTTCTAAAAATCACACGCTGACATAGATGAACATTTCTTAGGAAATTTTATGAATATCTGTAATCATTCATCTTCTTCCTTCGATGCAACTTTCTTATTCTGAATGTCGTCTTCGTTTTCCAGCATCTAACACCTCCTTACCATGTATACATTAATAATTTAAAATCCTTGTACAACTTCGATTATTTTTCAGTCATGGAGAGAGTGAGTGAAGGGAACAAAATTATCTATATCCATTCAAATTTGCATGTCCTCTTCTATTAACTGTTTCATTAGTTATTTTTTATCTCATAAGACTAAATTTCGGATTTAAATTTATAGTTCCAAAAGTACATTATATTTATATCACTCTAATTGGGCATCGTTCAGTGAGATTTCACTGTAATTCTAAATTATAAACGTAGAATTAAACTATGTAGATAAATAGGTGCATAAAAAAATACACAACTATTGGTTTTGATATCCATTAAGTGTATGATGGTGTTTGATTAATTTAGAATACATACATTCTTCCAGTTTTTAATGTAAGTTTAACCGCACCATTATATAAATTTGACAATACAGTTATAAGTTATTTAGAAAAAAAATTCTGCACTAAATTTTATTGATTTTTCCTCAACTATATTAAATTTGAAGAGTGAATTGATATTTCATTTGCTAAAGCTCTATTTAATTTTCTTAGACTATTATTGCTATTCAGAATTTTAAGTGGTGTTTAAATTAATATACATACGTGCTTGAAGATTTAAAATAATATCCATAGCACAATACATAAAATGTCTCGTAGAAGTAACATTCACTACCGATGACCTTTAGCCCTTTAAGACCGGACGTATTTTTTAACGAATTGTTTAAATGCCGACTACAACTCAAAAATGGACGATATCTGCCATCCAATGAGAAAAATAGATCTATAGAAATTCTAGAAACAAGAAAAAACATTTCTTCCGGCATTTATTGCATATAACTAACCAGGAACAGAAATATAAGCTAAAGCCTAACCCGCACGATCGTACGGGTTCGGTCTTAAAGTGCTAGGGTATCATGTTTTTGGATGATATGATAAGTTATCCATTTCTAGGGCGTGAAAATTTAAAAGATCTATTACATTTAAATCGGCTTCTAATGAAAGTTCCTCAAAACTACCGAAGCAGTTATCGTGATAAATAAGATATGCATTTTATTGTCTTTAAATAATATTTTTGTCTGAAACATTTTTTTCTTTCTTTCTTCTGCTTACCTCTACAGCATTTTGAGTGAAGCGTTTGCAATTTAGACAATTTTAGAAAAGGTAGTGCATGGATGCTGAATTAGTGTGTAAAGGGTTGTATCAAGATTCCGTACTGTATTGGGTGAAGCTTAATGATCCATCTTTACAAAAATAATATATTTATTGACGACTTCCAAAAGACAGAAATTTTAAACAACTTTGTACATAACAAACATTGCGTTTATTGACATGTAATTCCTTTAAAAAACAATTCTTCTTCTGCGTTGCTAGGAAATTTTGGCTAAAGACAAATATGGCGTGGAAATTCTATTTTTATTACATTTAAAATATATTGGTGCCAAAATTTTTTAATTGTTTCCTTTTATGGCGAAACGATTGTATATTTATTTTATTTTATGGCCAACTGATTTTTTAATTGTTCTCTTTTATGGCCAAAAGATTTTTTAATTGTTCTCTTTTATGGCCAAAAGATTTTTTAATTGTTTTCTTTTATGGCCAAACGGTTTTTTTATTTAATTAATTTCTCTTTAAATACTTTAATAATAATCTTGCAATTAATAATTTTACAAATATACGTTTGTCAAGTGCTACAATTCATACTGATTTTTGTGAGATAAATCAAATACTGACGAATATAATTATTGGCAAATTATTTAGATAAATATTTGTGACTTTTTAAGGAATATAGTTCACAGTTTTCATTCCCTCTCTAAGAAAGTTTTTTAGCGCATACGATATTTTAAGAATCCTTATGAAAAAGACGTTATCGTGGATTCTTCTTTTCACGGTAATATACTGTTTCTTTATTTTTTAAAATTATTACTTCAGGATAACTATAAACGCTGAAAAATATCAGCAAAACTTCTGATTGCGCACCCCTTTTTACCTTATTTTTTACCATGCAGATTATGTTACCATATTTTTTTACTTGTCCCTTTTTTATGAAAAAGTCATTGTTAAATATAAATCAGTTTCATCATCAACAGTATATCAAATTTCGAAGTTTATACGGATATAATAATGCTGCCGAATTTCAGATCGATTATTTTATAGTTGGAACAAGTGCTTTAATCATTTGCACTAGGCAGTATATGAATTAAATATATTCTGACAAGCTCATCAGGAACAATTATTCATTTTTTATTACAAAATACAACCAAAGTCGGCGTTTACCATCTAATGAAATAATGTAAGGTAAAAATCTCCTAATTTTTAAAGCATTTTTCCTTTGACATAAATTCAATTAAAGTTTTATCTTGTGCATTATTTATTCATATATTCTTTCACAAAGATTCTTCCAAGGAACCATTCTCGCCTTACGTCTCACATCAAGACAGGTTTTTAAAGGCCTTTTTTCATTTTTCTCTATTTTTTTTATCCATATAGAAAAAATGCCTTACACAGAAAATTCTTAATCTCACGCATCAAGAAATTTCGAGTTTCCCCTTTTTTTTCTTTGTAAAGAAAATGTGCCCTCAATTTTTAATTTTGGGAAATGTGGTTGACTTAAACACAAAGAAAAGTTTTTTATTTGTAACAAAAAATGAGTAAATATATAAACATGATTTTTTCCTTGGGAAAGGGGGTATTATGGTTAATTAGTTTTAATTTTCTTAAATAATCCTACAATACTATGTATAATCTAATTATAAATTTTTTCATACGGCATCACAAAATTCATTCAAATATATTCGTTCTAAAAATGAAGAGAAAAATCTAGATTCTACTTCCAACAAATTATTAATTGTTATAGATATCATCAAATTTGGTACAGAAGAAGCAATTTATTTAAATTTAGCTAGAAATATATTCAAAATGAAAGTTATAAAAAAGGATTTCAAATCTTCTAGATTTAAACGTATTTAAGTATATAACAAGCTTTTATTTTAACTAAGCTTCATGTTAATGAACTCTATGTGTAAGAGAGAGAAGATCCAATTTTTTAAACTGTCAAACCTCAATACAGAATTCTAGGATGTGCTGATATACGATAAACTCTCAAATTCTCATCACTATTGTCAAATCTCCAGCTTAACTGAGATTAAATAAATCGGAAATTTTTCTTACTAGATTTTTTTTATCGAATAGAAAAATGCTTTTAGTATTGTCATCGTGATATAAATTCTAAAGAAACGGAAACCATGATTAGTTATGAAATATTTTCTCTTATGGTTAAAAAAATGTCATAGATGTACAATCGTTTTCACCGTTCCTACTTTTCCTCTTACAAACAATAGCTTCAATTCCAATTTATTTCTTAATTTGTAAAATTTTCTTACAATAATTAAACATTAGAAATTATAAGCTAAGATGGAAGCAAATGTTGACAATTAAATACTTTTTCATTTTTTAAAATGAGTTTTAGTTTACACTACAATATTTTATATTAGTTCTTCAAAAAAATTTAGAGGATAATAATTATCTAGAAAGTTTTGTCTCATAATGTTATAGACAAGAGAAAGAAAAAAATTAATTCATTTCTTAGAGATCAGTTTATTTTCAAAGTAATACAGATGATGTAACAAACTTTAAAAAATGCAGTTGAGAATGGTCCCTTTGTCTACATGAGTCATTTTTGAAAGTGAAGGAAAACTCGTCAACAAGCTTTTAAACTCCCTTCTTTGTTAATTGCCATCAAGTTATCATTTTTGTTTAGCAAAAATTGATTCTTTTATAATGCTAAATCAAGTTGCTTTATGTTCCGAAGAATACATTCTTAATAGCCGACGAGAAGGAACTCTCTACAAACAATGCTTCGTTGATGAAGTGGCATTGTTACTGGTATGATTAATATTCATCACCTGCAGAATAAACATTTAGCATAAAGTTTGTTAGTGACGACATCACATGTCATATATGGTATTTGGAACTCAAAGATATTTGGTCTTTATTCCTTTAATTTCTTTTGGAACATAAAATATATCATTTGATGAAAAATATGTGGTCACGTATTTTAGAATGAAGTTAAATGGTAGGAAAGTAATATTCATTATCTGCAGAATAAACATTTGGCATAAATTTTGTTAGTGACGACATCACATGTCAGAAATGGAATTTGGAACTGAAGGATATTTGGTCTTTATTCCTTGAATTTCTTTTGGGACATAACATATAACATTTAATGGAAAATATGTTGCTTGCGTATTTTTGCTAAATGTAATTGAGTATTTTTGGACAAAATGAATTATAATTGATTAAAAATTGGTCACCGATATTGGAGCGATGACTTGAGCAAAAGTGTATTCTCTAGTATGATGGTTTTAATCAATTATTTTAATAATTTATAAATTGTTTACATGCTTTCATTTATCTTGACATGTCTCATGTATGTAAAGACGGAATTTCTTAGTTTATTTTTCATTCGTTTCCTGATGTGCTAGAGTTTTGAAGTTTCGTACACAAAGGTACTCTCGTTCACAATATCTTCTTTAATATTTTTACGATTTAATTACCAATTAATCGATACAATTAATAAGTTTTATTACTTCTGATTGGTGTCACGTAGTAGTAAATTTGAGAAAAAAAATGAGCTGAAGTTTCCTTAATATTTATAATAATGAAATATCAATTAAGCACAGAAAAGCAGGCAATAATTAATATAAAGATTTTTTTTCATTTTTAGAGCAGTAATAAAAATGTGATAATTTTCATTTCCTTCAAATTTTTATTTACATTTAAAAATTCACGCAAAAATATTAACTTAATGAAAAGTGCCATCTAACAGTATGTGTTGCCATTTCGTAAAAAAGAAGCTTAAATCATTTCTAGAAAGCTTGAAGTAGTTTAAAAAATTATAATATTGAGTGGTCAATTTATTTTAACAATTTTCGGTGATTTTATTTTACACATAAATTAATAGGTCGGATAAAGAAACATAAGAGTTCGAATGATATGATTATAAATTGGCCAAAGAAACTATGTTGACCTTACTTATATAAACACATCTATATGGAATTTCTTTGCATCTGATATTTCCTGTTGTTTATTCGTCGAATTATTTCTTATTGATCGTTTATGATGATTGATCGATTACTGAATTTTTTAAAATCATACTTGAAACTTTTGGCTTCAAAAAATTTAACCTATTTCTTTTTTCATGTACATAGATGTTTAAAAGGTATGTAAAGGTAGAATTTTCAAATTTAATTACAAAAAATTTAAAACTTTTATTTCCTTAGAAACAAATACTCGAGCAGTAAACTGCTTTTCTGACCGCTACTGATGCGAATAGTAATTTATAGACATAATTAATTTGGAATTGTAGTAATCATATGTACATTTAATATATATTGAATATTACTTTGTATGTGTATAATTATTTATAAATATTAACAAAAGAAAACATTAAAACCATTTAAGAGAAGAAAAAAACAATAACAAAACAGAAGATACAGCTATCGACCGGGACGCGTCATCAGCAGGGAAATTCCGAACGAGCGTATACTTATTATCGGTGTTTTCTAACACAAACTCTAGCAATAATGTTAAAAATAGTTTGTTTCCCGGAACACCGAACTGTATTCTGTATTTGTTTATTATTGTATAGTATTAATAAACATTTATACATGTACCAGCCAGTTCAGACTTTTTAGTTAATTTTTGAAATGAATTTTGATATAAAATGTTTAGAAAGCTTAGTTCACAAACTTTAAATTCTAAAGGAATATAATCAATTCCATTAAATGTGCAAAGCTTCAAAATCAAGCTTTGAACCGTAAATGTTGCATTTTTTAGAGACAGCTTTTACACATTTGAATGCTTTCATAGGAAATTGTATACTTACTTTCATCGATTATTGGTAAAGCAGATTTTGCATCAAAAGAAAAGAAAACAATAATTTAGTTCTTTCTAAAAAGACTGCTTAAAAAACTCTACTACATTCCCCTTTTATTTGAGTATAATTTTTTTCACCACTTATTTTTTCAACACAGGAAAAGCACTTAAACTTCTGAAGCCAGCTTCTGAAGTTCAAGGAAAATTGTTAAACATCGATAAATACTTCACACTTAATGTTGTTTACCGAGAAGTTTTTTGAATTAAGAAATAAGTCAATAAAAAAACAATTTCCTGTCATAGAACATATGTTTATTTTATTTGTTTTCAATTGCTGTTAAACATTTTTCTCGCATATATAACTATATGAACATATCAAATTTGACGGAAAATCTCTCGAATGAAGAGGCAATTTCCATCCGTCAAATCATGAAGGGTGATTTTCTAATATAAAAATAGTGTATAATCTTCGACAAAGCGCAAGAATACAAAATTTCAATAATCTAGAACATAAGGAAGTGAGTTAAGTCTCGATCACCAGAAACACGCTAAATAAAATTGTATATAATGACACGGTAATCTCACAAGATGAAAAAGGAAAAAAATGAATATTTTCCATCAAGAGAGTGAAAAATATTAATACCAATCAATAAATGTAATCAATAAAATCTCTAGAATTTACTTTTAATTTATTGTTTGATATCGATTAAAATTTTCATTCTGATGGTTTAATTTTTCTTTCAATTGTTCTTCTTCACCGTTTTCAAGAATCTAAGAGTAGGAGAATGAAATAATAGTACTCCGCTTCGCAGAATTCAACCAACACCTACTTCATAACTGTATACACTTTAATGTATAACTACCTTACTGCATATTATTTCACTGTATACCTACTCTACTGTATGTCTATAAGAGCATACCTGCTGTATAACTGTAATACTTTCCCTAATATTTTGAAATTACGACATAATATTATTATTGACATAAATGCTTCAAAAATCAAATAAACATTTAAAAAAAGATGTTGAACGTTGCTGTGCAGATTTACATTAATTCTTTTTCTCAGATCTCTTTTGCATGCAAATTTGTTCATGAATTGAACCGAAAACAGCTAAAGTGCTACTTAATAATGAGCTCTTGAGCTGTAGTCAAACTTTTTTGTTGTATTGATTCAACTAAGAACCCATAACATAATTCAAATATTTATGGATTCCACATAACTTTTGTATGTAATAATTGTGTCTATGAATGACGTAATTTTAGATTATAAATTTAATTAAAATCAAATTTTAAAAATATGTTTTTACTGTTGTAGTAAAATGTAGATTTTTTTGAATTTTAATTATTTTCTACTTTTAGTCATTAATTAATTATTTATTAATACAAATATTGGAAAATATATCTTGAAATGAATTTTTATAAATACACTACTAGGTGGTGTCAGTTTTTAGTATCAATGAAATTAATCTATTAATTAATAATTAAGTTATAATATAAATAATTTATTGCACGCCGTAAAGAAAACACAATGCTACAAAAATACAAAATTTTAATATATACGGAAGTGAATGAAATATCGATAAAAATATTCCATCTTTACAAGCATGATTCAAGTCAATTTAAATAAAAGTATGGAAAAATAAATGAATTTGAAGAACGTATGACACACGGGTAACTAATTTAGGGGTTAAAATTATAATATTTCAACCAAACCCAAAACATTTTATGTTGAAACACAAAAATAAGAAAATATTTTATTATTTCAAATTTTCTTAGAAAAATGATTTTGTTTGATGAATTCTTAAACTTACTTAAACTTTCGGAGAAATAGAATCTCTTTTGGAGCTTTCTCGGAATTGGATACAAAATCTAGAACAAAAACAGTAATGAAGTGTGAAAACATCTTCGTTTATTAACGTTTACAGTCTGGAAGAAAAAGACAGTGCAAGCTGTTAATAACCTTTCCTGGAAATTGCATCGAAAAATTCAGAGAATACCGTGAATAAGTCTTTAGAAAAATCGAAAATGTTTCCCATAGTTAATATTCTTTCTTTTATAAAATCGACGTTAATATGAAGTAAACTTCAGTTCTGTGAATTATGGTTGTAAAGATGTGTAAAAAGAAATGAAACATATCGAACATTTCGCTTGAATTCGTGGGCTTAAACTAGAACTCTTAATGACTTTTAGTATCATACATCTTAGTAACTTTTAGTATCCTATGTTTTCAAATGTGGAATTCAAGCAATTCACTACTGAGAATTTCCTCATTTCCTGAAATGTTATTTCCTAGAACTTCCGTATTATTTCCTGAAAATTATCTTGTCCATCACGATCCAAGCGATATTTTGTCGATATACGATAAAACGAATTCGCCTTTCGAAAAGTAAAATGAAGATGAATATATTTTTCACAGATACTTTACAGCAAAAGTAATTAGTTATCAACTTTTCTTATTTCTTTCTTATTTTGTATTCTTTCTTATTATTTGTATTTGTGTATTTTGATAAAGATATTTTCATGTCTTTATAGTTTTAATATAAAAATAATTTTATATGAATTATTTTAAAACAAATATTTTCGTCATCTGAAATGTTTAATTGAAATTCATAATATGATGTCTGCATTATTAGTTGCAGTTGAGTCTTCGTTCTTGAGTAGGAATTGCTGTTCTTGAATTCAGTTTTTGCATCGGAATTCCAGGAACTACAATGTATTTTTTTAAGCTTCATGTTTCTAACAATATAAACAACAACAATACAATAAAAAAAAATTATAATAGAAATATATACAAAGACAGAACACCTATTTGCAATTAATTCACAAAAGATTTATCAAAGTTCGTCTCAAAATACTTAGAGGAATAACATTAAAACCGAATCTCGCCATCAGCAGTTGTCAGTTCATAGTGTTTTTTTCCGCGCAAGCTCCTGAAAGGCTGCAGACGATATCGATAAAACATTGTTGGAAATTGTGTTTGAAAATATATTCAAAATTTAAAATTAAACAAAATCTTGCATCGAAATGAAATCGGTATCATTGAAAAGCTGATTTTTTAAAATTTACGATGATGTTATAATTTGTGTGTGATTATATGCTCCGATTTTATTGAGGAAAAAGGATACAATTTAAATTAATTTTTAATTAATAAAAATTCTAATTAAAATTTCGATAAATCCATTCTTAGTGAGCACCTATTTCCGAAAGAGCAACTACTTGCTGAATTTCAGGTTCTTAATATTAACCCGCGAGGACTCGCGAGGAGGTGTCAGACACTCCACTACACGTAAAATTTAAAAAATACAGACTTCTCTTTAGTTGCAATGAGTCAAATCCACGGTATCTGACTTTAAGGTCACATTAAACTGGCGGAAAGTGTTTCAAGAAAATTTCTTTTATTTTTTAATAGGACTTTCCATCAGGGGTGTGAAACACTCCCTAGCACTCCCTCGAGTCAGGTTTCTTTGTTCACTTAATAGGGACAGGAAAATAATGTTGTCTACCTATTTAAGTTTCAGTGCGGAAACAAGTGGATTTAAGAACTTTCTATAATTCTAAAATGGAGATTTTTGAGGATACAATATTTTTAAACTGGATGATAGTTGATGAATACTGGACTGGATAATTATATGATGATGATTATATGAATGATGAGGCCGTTGGTTTCTCTGCAGAGGCAGTGGCAATTTCAAAAGCAGTTGAGACAATCAGGAATTATTTTGAGGAAAAGCATCTTTATACTGACTCTCGTTCAGTAATTTCGGCACTTCTCTGAACTAAAAAGGGTTATCCAATTATTGTGAAACTCAAAACAATGCTAATAGATAAGCCAAATATAAAACTACATTGGATAAAGTCTAATATAGCCAAAAAGGCAACGTGGAGATAGAAATAATAGATTTTTATCTAAAAATTCC
This sequence comes from Araneus ventricosus, assembly GCA_013235015.1. NCBI lineage: Eukaryota > Metazoa > Arthropoda > Arachnida > Araneae > Araneidae > Araneus > Araneus ventricosus. Next base: position 179,613 of record BGPR01001359.1, on the reverse strand, counting down.
TAAATCATGGATTAAGCTAAAATTTTTTAGAAAAGTGAATTATAAGAAATTGGCAAGCTAGATGGAGAGTTGTCAAAAATTCAGGGCTTCCCTTTGATTTGATACTTAAAGTTAGTTCATAAAGATACCAAGGAGACTCTATCAACTTTTAAATACCCATGGTTGTTTCCCAGAGTTTTTATGGAAAATCGCCAGATTGTGCCTGCGGAAATCAGGAAAGATAAGTCGGATATTATGGATACCCCAAGTACAGAATTGATACAGGAAAAATACTTTCAAAACAGTTTTAGAACATTGAGAATTTTGCAACTGGTACACGATAAGACCAGAAAATTAGGCATCAAAACAATTGAACAGAAGAATTATAGTTACAGAAAATCGCTTTCATGAAGAAAAATCTAATAATTTTCAGTTTTAAGCGAATCGATTTTTTTTCAGTTAAGCAGTCATAAAACGAAAAAATTATTCATTTTTGAGATTTGCTTCTGAGTGAGAATAAATTAGGAAAACCTTAAACTATTAGAATGTTTTTCTGAAGTAATACTAACGAAAGGACAAAATTCATTAAATCTGTAAATTAAGTTAAAATAAAATAAATATAAAATTAATCATTATTAAGAACTTATTTAGCAAATATAATTTTGACATTTGCATAAAAAATACAAATAAATTACAAAAATCACCTTATCTTTCATTTTTCTGCTTTGGGTACGAAGGGAAATAGAGTTCCACTCCGGATTTAAAATCATGTAAATGATTTAACATTTAATCATAATTTTACTGGAAATCGAAATACAAGCGCTATGTTTCTTCATTTACTATAAATTTAATACAAACAATATGTATAAGAATTTTTCTGTATCAGTGTAACTATTGCACGCAATAAAACTATTTAAGATTCTTTTTTATTCACATCTAATTCAGTTGCAAGGGATCTGCATCTAACTCATAATGTATTTCAAAATCTTTTCAGACATCTCAAAAAGCTATTTGAGTTTTTTAAAAGATATTCATTCAACAAGAAGAGAATTATGTAATAATTAACATAAAAACACAGCGTAAAATTAGCAGAGAAAGAAGTTAATATTTAACAGATAAAATGACAGAAATATAGGATATAAAATGTTATTGAATTTTTATTCGAAATGTACACGCATTTTAGGCTATAATACAATGAATTATTTGAAAGAAAAATAATTCTAAACTAAGAATAAACAAGCTTTAGATGGTATTTTAAATGTTTTTAATGTAACAAATTGCAAGGCCTTTAAAAATAAATATTGTTTTGACCAACAGAGCCACAACAGAATTTCTTTGCGAAGAAAAAGCTTGTATTTACTAAAAAAATGTGAAGCTCTCATTTAACAAAAGAAATCAGACAATGGCTGCTAAATTCATTACAGAACCTTTACTAAATACTGACTAGACTGAACTGGTTTCTTTCTTTAAAGATTTTTTTTTCTTTTGGTGGTCTTACATCTTTTTTTACTTAGAACTCAGACAACTTCGCTTCCAGTTTTTTTTTACTAAACTAAGTTAAATCAGCAAAAGCGCCAAAATTATGGAAGATCTTATACAGAAAAAAAATAAATAAAATAAGCAGAAGAAAAAAAAGCTAAAAGAAAGAGAGGTGCATTCTGGGTAAATTTGTTAAGCAGCTTTTTAAGACACAACCTTATAAATTAGCGTTGACGCTTTTTCTTGCGTTTTAAAATCTCTACCTTTAATAGTAAGGAGAAGAGAAAACGATTTTCTTTGAAAAAACTTTAGATGTGTTATAATTTTTTGAACAGAAAAATTGTAGGTAAAATTCCTAAAGAAGTGATTTTAAGCTCTAAATATTTAAAAGTATTATGAACAAAAGAAATGAACATTTTCTTTACGCTAAATAGATAATTTTGTAATAGACAAAGAGAATTTGTGTTTGATGTTCAGCATCTTTTGATGTGGCTGTTTTAATACTTGATGTTAAAGGATTGATTCGTTTAGTTATAGTAAAGACCCGTTTTCGAACAGCATGAGGGCTATTTTTGGACGGATCTCGTTATTTTGAACAGCGGTCATGAAGAGGTCAACACCTGAGCTTGCACCCCCTCTACAGACTTCCACACCACATCAGTGGGAGGACGTTTTGCAACTAAGTATGATTTAGCGATTAAAGGAATGCCAATAGTTCACGGGTTCTCATGCGATGTGGTCACCCTCCGAAGTACTGACCACGCCTGTTTCTACTTAGGTATTTTCAGCTTGGTAAGGCCGTTATCGGATAAAGCATTAGAATGAAATACTAAAATATATTTTGCACATGCGCAGTATGGAATTATTTGAAGCGACTTTTAATATTCATTCAATCACGCAATATCAAACTGAAAGAAAGTTGTAAATGTTCGAACAATTGATTGGATATTTCATTAGTTCTAATGCGACTAAGGAAAAATAAACATTAAACATAAATTTATTCTTATTTCACTTCTTACTCCACAGTCTTTACCATGACTTGGGGCTCTTGGCAAAGTTTCCGCAACTGAATACGAAGATATCGGGTTCAAAGATTGATTCCATGGAAGGTCCTTAGCGTATAGAGACGCGTTGCACTTAAAATGCATTGATGGTCAAGCGCTCTCCCGTTAATGTAGTGCAGATGTGTGGAGAGAAGTTTCCAGGTCATGTGTTGCTCACGTCATCTAAACACGACTTCAAAATTACAAGGTTCGTTCGACAACAGCCCTGGTGGTGTTTCAAAATGGGCCGTAATCCGAATAAAATTATTATTGCAATTATTTTAACAGGGTTTGCTGGTTTTCATTATGTGATTAACTCGGGAGGACATGCATCGGGCCTGCAGCAATTTATTACAGAAAATGAACCCCTCAACGGAGAAATTCGAGATTCACAGTAGCTGCATTCAAGGTCATTTACTTGCTGACCACTGGTATTTTAAGAATTTCCTCGCATTGATTATCTCAGAAAACTAGCGGTCGGGAATCCGAAGCCCGATGCGCGTGCTCGCGTTTCTGTGTAGATTGCTAAAGAGAACAGATATAGATCGTGACAATTTATCGATATTCGGACTACAAACATGAAATGTACAAATTAGAAAAGCTTTTAACTGAAAATAAACTAATTAAGAATCGATTAAAAAAAGAAAACAAAGAAATAGTCGTTGTAGAATTAGTTAGATCACATAAGTCGAATTCTGAAAAAGAATTAGATAATGAATTTGATATTTATTTGTAAGTCCACCGATCATTTAGAAGAAGGATGGAGTTAAAAAATGGAGCACTAAATGATAAGATTGGTGGATTTAACAAACGGTGTAAAAGGGAACCTAGCAAAAATCTGAAAACTGGTACACGCAACATCGTCATTCAACTACCCGGAAACTGTAAAGAAGCAAAAGTTGTATAATCGGTTCAAAAGTCTTGGAATTGCTTATCGATGAGACAGATGATGCATTAATGCTTATATCCACGAAAATTCATGTAATTTTGGATGGGATAACATTTTCATAAATACGTTAAAAGTACATGCATTCATCAATACTTTTCAATTAAATGAGCTCCCAGAAGAGATTTATCTGAAAATTACTGTTTTAATATTTCATATTCTGTACACTAGCGCAACAAGTGTTTCCTATTTAAGTAAATGCAATTTCCTACGCGTTTTGTTGAAAAAACAGGATCCCGGGCCTGCGAGTCCCGATGCGCGTCATCAAGTAAGTGTAAGGAATGAGTGTCCTCGAGGATTAACATGCTATGGGTTTGAGCAGTGGATGTTGCTTGTAATGGATATCATTAATTTAATATTCATCATCGATTCTACTTATAGTGTAGCAAATGTACAACAAAACAATTGTCATAATATTATGTAGAAACGGACAATCCTGAGTGCTAATGATTCCATTGAAAGATAACTGTCTACCATTTGAGTTTTGGAATGTAACAGAAATTAGGATAATAACTACTTCCTCAGAAGAAATTAATCAAATATAGATAAAATCCAACTGTAGAAAAAAAATTCAAATTCTATTTACGAAACGTTTCTGAAATCTTTACCAGCAACTTTTATTCTAAGTTTAAGTAAGTCTTCTACAAGTAATAAATATTAATCAAGCCAATGAAATACATCTTCATCAGCTTAGAATGGTTTACACAATATTTTAGCTTGTTTTTTATTAAGATGCAATCTTCAAGGCATAAAGAATTGTTATATAGGATTAAAGAAGATCCATTTGCTTTCCCAAACAAAAAAGACAGCTTTATATTTATGAAATAAAAATGAGTTGAAATGCTTTTAAGATGGATCACTTGTTATAACATAAAAAGCGCGATTCGTAATTGCTTTTTTGGAAAATTGCTCGAACTTTCTTTAATATTAACTTTTTTGATATATCGATCTTTTCAAATTAATTGGCTTTCCACGTTTCTACTCTCTAGCAAGTTGTAATACAATATCTTATCGAGTGAATTGACTTAAAACCAATATTCATTTTAAAGAACAGATAATTTTAATAAAATGTTTTTAATAACACTTTTTTCTTAGTGTGATCGAAAAAACAGGATATTTTTATTTTCATTATTTGCTGCATTTTATTCGTTCTTTTTTTATTTTAAACATCATGGAATAGCAAATTCTTTTCTCAAATTCATTACCAGTTGCCACCACGAGTGCGAAATCAAAGTTTAAATAATTAATAGATTAACTAATAAATAATAATAGGTAAAAAAGTTTAGGAAATACGAAAACACTGGATTGCCATCGAGAGAACATAAGTATACAGAATTACAGAACACTAAGACGTCACAAAGAAAGTGTAAAATGTATTACAAACATGAAACATGTCAGAGTAAATAAAATTGAATGAAAAGGGCTTTAAATATGCGTACAGGTATTAAATAAATGCGTACATATATAAGGCTTTTAATTAATTTTTTTCTTAATTGAAGTTTCTTTGAAATAACATTTGATGTACCCCATAACAGAACTGAATTTCCTCATAAGTTTTTAGAGCAACGCATATCTTCAAATTGAATTAAAAAGTGGCATATAAGAAAATGTTTTGAACAATTAGACGCAATTTTTAATGAATTTAAATCAGAAGACTGGTTTGATTTCTTTTGCATTAGTATCTCTATGAGAGTATTAAATATTTATTTTTTTATAATCTCTATAAATATGAAGATTCCTAAAGGTGAAAATAGTTTTTGCCAAATATCATTACATTCTTGAATTTTTAATTTTGAAAGTTTGAAGAATGTGATCTTTTATTTTGCTTAGATAACTAGCTGCTATACTTCCGTTTAATAAACTAATGATGGGGATTTCTTGAAAAGCTCCTTTTCAGTCATTAGTACCCTAAATAATAAAGATTTCTTTATTGTTTGAAATAAACTTGTTTAAAGTGAAATATGTTTTGTTCCAGAAAGCTGAGAAAGCATTTTTAACAAATCTCTCTTCTAAAAAGTTAAAAAAAGTTAAAAAAGATTTGTTGGGGTGTTAGAGATTTAAGGAGTTCTTCATCTAATAAAATCATACATTTCTTGTCATCCTTCCGTAGACCGTAGATCTACAAAGATACTTAAACAAAAGAATCGTGGTCATTGTGAGTTACCTCAATATTCTTCAAGATTATTGCTTTGAGAATTTAACATTGTTAATCAGAGAGCTTTGCATGAATAAAAAACTTTCTTTAATGCTTAGGCAAACTATACTGCCAGAAAATAAATTCCAGGGCTCATTCATTTAACATAGAGTACATTCAAATTTTTTTAATGAATGAGTGTGAAATTCTTTAGCAATAATTTTTTCTAAATGGATAATATCATCTAGAAAACTAAACGAAACTTCTTAAAAAATTGTGTTGGTATGGCATGCAAAGCAACAATATTTTCATGGAATTGTTTAAAATTTTTGCAAGGAAAAAAAATGAATTCTTGAAAGGAAAAAACTTTGAAATTAAGCTTTCATTTAACTTAAAGTTAAGTAAAATGTGTTTTTCAATGAAGAGAATAAAGGATTTTATAACTTCGCATTGTTTCCTCACTTGTTAAATTTTTACAATATATACTTAAGAAATACATGTAAAGTGCTTAATAAAGACAAAATTATCGTGAAGAGTTAATTTTCTGATGAGAAGGTAAATATTTAAAAACATTTTATTCATACTTTACAATTTTTATCGTCATAATATAACTTTATACACATAATAAATATTTACATATCTTTGGTTTTTCTTTCTTATAGTGAAATTTGTTAAAAAATGAGAAAATACATTGAAATTGGCAACAAAAGTGTTAGTTTCGAAACTAGCCTTAGAGAAGCACCTGATCAAAATGTAAGGATTTTAACCTCTACGATGAAATGGCTACTCAGATATCGAACAATTATCTTAAAAGAATATATATCAATTATCTTCATCAATTTATTATGTTTGTGTAGAATATCTTTAAATCTCTATAAAGTTTATAAAAAATAATTATGATCATAATTTACAATTTTAGAAACGAGCAATGCCTAAATTTCCTATTTATAGCTTCAGCCATTCTGGAACCTTCCTAAAAATTTTTATTGCTATGTTCCTAGGTCTTTCTTAATCATATTTCAATTGCTGAAGCTTCGTCTGTATGCAGCTTGAACATTTTTTAAAATTTCTTTAAACTATTTCTGTGTCATATTTCTTCCCTTGTTGCATAATTAACCATTCTATGTCTTGGTATGAACAAATTAATTCAGTTTTCGAGCGAGTTTCATTCCTATAAACGGAATATACTCTTCCTTTTTAGAAGAATGCAAAAAAATATTAAATAAAACGGCAGAAAGGTCTCTTTTCTCTCCTTTCTCCGATTTTTAGGAAGTAAACCCAACAACCTGTTATGTCTGCATAACTATTTCCCTAAGAGTTTAGTTAATAAGTAGTATTTAGGTTTTTTTCTGGATCGCTTAAAGAGTTGTTCGTCCATTTTCTGAAGAACTTTATTTTCTAACGAAGAAAGTGACCAAGGCTTTACGGACTTTTTAATTCAGATGAATTGGACCTTTAGGAAACTTTTATTTCCGATGAAGTTGGATATTAGAAAGTGTTTGTTAGCCAAAGTTTCACATAAAATCATATGTTTTTTTTAAATATAATTAATTTGTTTTCATGTTGGGAAACTTAACAGAGAGATGTAAAATAATAATAGGAGCGTAAGTTTTACAAAGAGATTATCTATTTCTCGCCCTCCACGGCCTACGTAGCTGATATTATTCGCAACAAAATATCTTGTATATTAGTTCATCACTTTGCAGAAAAAGGTACAGATATTGAGATAGAAATGTTAAGACTTGGCTTCTTATTTAGAGAAATCTTTTTATAGTCGTTGTATATAATAGTTATGTCCTTTTATTGTAGTAGAGTTTGAATACCATTATTTTATAGTATGTGTATCTACTCAGAATTAGTTAGCGATATAAAATTTTTTCCACACTGAAGTAGACCACATTTCATGATTTTGAATTTTCTCAAGACTAATAAATTGTATCCTATAACATTACTATATACAGTAGAACCCCTGTAATCCGGACGGTCCATGGAGAATGATGCAAACACGCAACAAAGGGCAGTCAGCTGCCGGCGTCATGCGCTGCTTTATTGTTGTTGAATATTTGTCCTTGCCATCCTTCCGCAGAAGAACTGTGCACTGATGCCGGTGGAAAAAAAACCACTTTTTTGGACACTCATTATGTTCATTCGCTTACATATGTAGTAATTATGTATGTACTTATCACGTCCATGCTGTATCATGTTCATTCAATTTATCCATACAATGTTAGTTCATACAAATATACCCTAGTACTTATACATACAATTTTTGAAAAAAGTTTTAAAACCTCGCTAATCCGGAAATCCCGCTAATCCGGACATCCGTGCGCCTGAATTCGTCCGGATTACCGGGGTCCTACTGTAGATTTAATTTCTGCTTTGTGGAAATTATTGGAAACAAATGCCACTATTGAATTCATTCGAAAATATCATTCATTATATTTATTGACTCAAATATAATCAAAAATAATTACTCGCGTCATTTGAAGTATTTTTCCATTTAGAAGTAAATGCCTGTCAGTATTGGTGGAGGAATTAGCTATTCACCAACGATTTTGAGTCAACATTGGACATCCTGTGGGTGAATGCGTATCCTATAGACACATCTAGAAAGATAATGGAAGTTAGATAGGTTTAATGGTGGAAAAACAATTCGGTTGAGAAATACTGTTTACAAAGCACGAGCCATGTATGCAACAGGCAATTTTTGACTAAATAATCCAGTGTTAGGTAAAATATGAATATTTAAGAATAGCTTTATTTTGCAGCATTGAATATTTGTTGTATTCCTAAATCTCTATTCACGCTTTCATTTCTTCAACCTTTTATAATACCTATACGCTATTGTTATTGGAATAGCTATTTCCACATGTGACATACAAGGGTGTTTATTCTCTTAAGAAACAATGTCTTACAGCTTTAAATTTAGAGTTATTTTCCGGTTATAATTAACATACATAAGGCATTGTTATGTATTATCACGAACTGTTTCTTTTAACAAGTGAGTCATTAATAAAAGTATGTTGCCTAAAAGAAAAGGGCGATAGTAGAAACTTAAAGGTGTTGCAGTTAGTTTAAGAGCAAGTCTTACTCTGAAAAGGGCAAATCTACAGATTACAGAAATTATGAGTCCATGTTGCCTTGTGTACTGTATGTTAATACATTAAAGCTCTAAAAGCAGCAACACAAATGGCAAATGTACAATGCAATGTTTGTTTTGAGTTAAAGTTCCCTAGTTGTAAAAGTTATAGCACTCATTTTACAACAGAATGATTGTTTAATTCAGGAATCGTCATATTTTTATTTCGCGCTTCATCGTTGCGATTTTATTGTTAGATATTTTATCTACGATTTCAAATTTGAATAAAACTTGGTTTGGAATTTATTTTTAGGAATTGAAATTCTAGTTTTTGGAATTATTATTTTAAAAAACAAGATTCCTAACCTTCAATGAAAAAGCGAAGCTTCTATCTTCCCGCTTTGCTGAAAGCGAAGTCGCTGATTTTTTTTCTTTACAAAATTTTCCCGGAACCCACTTGAGATGCTGCAGGCATTGCGTGAACAAGGCAACAATGAAATGCTCACTGCGCACCCAAAACAAATGTTCTGATCGCCAACCATCTTGCTCTTGGCGACAAAAAGTTGACGATCCTAAGTGGGGAGGAACGGCTGTGCACTGAAAATCTTTACTTTTACCCCTATATGCACTATTCTAAAATATCATTTTTAGGAGGGTAATTATTACAATTAGGTTGTAATTGATTAAGGTTTAATAAGTAGAATTATTTTAAACATTTTTTATTTAAAAAGTAATAGAAACAATGCAAACATATAGCACAATAATAGTATAAAATGACCAAAGAATTAGCTGAATGACGTAAAAATAAAATTAATGAAATTACTAATATTTCAATTTTATATATTTACATTTGTAATATAAAACTGTAGAGACAATATAGAAATGAAAAAAACAATTGAACTTTATATATAAAAAGTAACAAGTCAGTTTCATAGTCATTTCATAGCAACGGTCGCGAGTATCTCTGAAATAGTAATAGCACATTCTCTCAGTTCTATTAACGCCTCTAATTCCAAACGGCGACTAACAGTTCGTCGAATGAAGCTGCAAGGATAGCCAAGGTCATGCCTTCGTAACACACTATGGTAAAAAGATATGAAACGAAATTATTCATTAGTACAGCGGTTCCCAGCCCATGCTTCGCGGCCCACATGTGGGCCTCGGATGGCGTATTAGATGGCCGCGTAATAGTCAACGTCGAAGTCAAGAAAGCTTCAAGTGTCGTCACTTGCTTTTTTTTTGCTTTATAAACAATATATTTTTAATCCTTTTATAGTAAGCTTTACTAATTGCTGTCATATACGCGCATATAATATATAAATGTATTATATGTGTTTGTATTTTTTTACTTGCATATTTAGTTGGTGGGCCTCGAAATATTTTTTTTTACAACAGGTGGTCCGCGCAAACAAAAAGGTTGAGAACCGCTGCCATAGTTTATCTCTCACGTACGAGCGCCCACTGGGACGTTAAATTTTGGTCCGAAATTATTGAGGACCATTTAATAGGCCTCCTTTTCATGCCAGAAAGTCTAGACAATTGTAGTTTTCAGATATTTTTGCGAGAGATTTTGTCCGAACTTTCAGATGAATAACAGCCATCATTCATCCAATTTATCAATTCAGTATTACGTGGCTTTGCATATTTGAGTTGCATATGATCGTTACCTATTAAGCCATGACAGCTGAGCAATAGTGAAGCGACATTGTGATACCCTGCATTCGCCGACAAGATAATCTGACCTTCTCACTTTTTCTTTGTCTGAAGTTAACTGGAAGCCTCTTGTAGATATTTGAGGATATTGACACATAAATCTCCGTACTTGCCGCGACTGTATAACAAACGTCGTGAATCTTCAAAATTGTTGGTAATATCATGTGCTGAAAACGTTAGGGATGTGTTAGAGTTCTTGGATCCAATTTTGAATAAATTATATATTAATCCTCCGTTAGTCGCGCGGGGTACAGGTGTTCCCCATTAGTTTTCAGAACGCCGCGCTTTAAATTCCATTCCTTGTTTAGAAATCAAACTTTCAGATCCTGTCCTTGAAATACTCAGAAGTAATATGGCATAGTCATTCAAGTTCTCAAGGTCAGCGCACGGAAGATAAGAGAGTACAAAGACACGTGGTGGACAGGTGTACCCCGCGCGCGTAAGCGTGTAATTATAATTCTCAGTTGATCGTTCTTCTTCTTTCGCTGGTGTTGTAATAATACTTACTTTCTTAACGATTTATTATGATTCCGTGTGAAATTCTGGCACTTTGCTTGGTTTAATTTTTAATTTATTAAATATTTATTAAATTTCATTGAATTTCACTCTAAAAAATTAGTATAACTAGTTTAACAGCTGATAATTCGCATTCTAACTTCGAATTTGCCAAAAGAGTTTTAACAGAGATCTAAACTAATTTATGTCGTTGTAATTATTTTAAATTAATGGGAATTATTCAAATAATTTTTACCATATAAGAATCGAAAAGCCATAGTATCTTTCACAGTTTCAAAGTCAAACTCTTGAATATTTGCCTTCATTTGTGTCATAATTATTTGAAGTAGTATTTCAGTTTTTATTGACGAGAGGTAATAACTAAAAATATGAAATGTTGTGCTTTATTACTCTTAAAAAGGATGCTTCAAGAAATACTTGTCATTGGGTTATGGTTCTCTCTTCCAATCTTTGAAAATTATTTGCAATTTTCAATTTTCAAACACAATAATATGTATAAGGATATGACACGAATTGATGCCATCAAAAGTTTCAGTTTCAAACTTATTAAACTTCTCATTTTATGCAGAGCTACCCTATGCCCGCCTTCCGATGGAATTAAAAAGATCATAAAATCTTATGCTAGCAGTCAATGGGAAAGGCGTAAAAAACTACACAGTTAGTGAGTAATAAAGGGAAAAGCAAATATTGTTGAAGAAATAGCGACAAAACTAGCAAAAGATATGGTAAAAAATGCGATAATTAAGCCTGTAGTGAGCATTTAAAATAAATATATGTAAAATGTTGTGATTTTTTATAGTAGTTTTTTAATTTCAATAAAAATGTTCAAAATAGTCATCTACATCTGTTTTTGCATTCCTTAAATGTTTATTCTTTAATTTCCAGCTGATATATATTTTCTCAGAAAAAAATATATGTAGAAGAAAAGGAAGAAAAAATGGGGGAAATATGCACCCCACGCGCCTAATTTTGAAATAAAATTTCGTGTGCCTAACGGAGGATTAATAAAAAATCATGTATTAATTGAGTTTACTTTGTATTTAGCTCTTAGTAACAGGATACTTCTTTTGGAACAAATGCAAGTTTGTACGTAACCCCAAACAGAATGTAGATGAAATATCATTTCACTCCCTTTGTTACTACGTTTCTCAACGATTCTGGATTTTTCGTAGTTGCTTCTCTAAATCTATAGAGCAACATTAATCCATTTCTAATGAGAAATGTGAGCTCATCTGTTAAAAGGACGAACTGCCATCTTGTCTTGTCCAATCGAACAATATTCTAAGACCGTTTAATCAGATACTTTGCGGATGTCGGCTGAAGTGATCTTTCCATATAATTTTGCTTAGAAGTTCTGGAATACGAAGGGATTTGAGGCGATTGGCATAAAATTGTTTGCAACGGGACAAGGTACAATGGAGTTCCTATTTCTTTGCCCAGACAGCAGTAGAAAAACATAAGAAAGACGCAGTTCGGATCCGCGCCGTAGATTTTTCGTGAAGACGTCGGCATAAAATCATAAAACAAGTGTTTCGTTTTAAAATGTAATTTAATTATCAATCTCTTTAATACAATATTTACACAGAATAGTATAATGGTACAGATTAGATATTTTTTACAAGTTTATCGCATGTAGCAATGGTCTGTGGTAGCTTATGACTTACCTATTCTGTTACCCTTCTGTTACTCTGCGTAAATATTGTATTAAAGTGATTGATAATTAAATTACATATTAATACGAAATACTAATTTTCTGAATTTATCCCGACGTTTTCACAAAAAATCTACGGCGCGAACCCGAACTGCGCTTTTCTTATGTTTTATTTAGTGTAGCGTTTGATGGCGCAATCTCTTGACAGAATATAGAATTACATTTTGCGTATGCGCAGTAAAAGATTATTTTCTACAAATACTCGTATTTCCCGTAATATTCAAATTTTTGAATTCAAATGTTAATACACTGTTTCTTTCACGTATTGTAAAGTTTTCTGTAATTTTCGTATAATTCGAAAGAAAACTCTGTATGTTTTAATAAAAAAACACGCGGAGATGTAATTTTTTAATTTCATACCGATATTTACTTATATTCTGATAAATATTTTTATTGTCTCACTTTGGGTCCTAGTAAAACTCCTTAAGCTCTTTAAAATGACACCAGAATCAACCTCCTAGCTAATAGCGTTTCCATGTTACACTTATTTACATCCTTACATAAAGCTAATTCATAGCAATCGAATTTCGAATAAAGAACATACGGTGTATATTCGTTTATTCGGTTAACACCATCCCTCTGATGCTTATCGTTTTATTGAATAATTGATAATTCAAAAGGCAAAAAAATAAACATTAAAATTTTATTAGACAATATCATGATGAAATGTTTGCTAATAGAAACATCCATAAAGAGTTGTGAATGACTTTCGCGAAAGAAAAGAAGACATCAAAAGTTCCAAAATCCCTAGTTGATTCTTTTTAAATTGCGATGATTTTGGAATAAATTGCTTCCTTTGTAATATTAAGTTAACATACACTTCCTTAGATGACATTCGCAAAAGAAAAAGAGAATATGAGGAGTTATGACACTGAGTTGCTATGGATATTATTGATATCCATTATTTTCAAAGTAAACGGTTGGACTAAAAAATACGAGGCAACTTTCTCAACTTTGTTAATAACAGCTATTTGAAGTTGATGGAAAAATATTATTCTCTCTTTTTTCAAAGAATGAAGTTAAAAATTTGTAAGAAGAACGAGCAATTCTATAAGTGAAATGTGCCAGCTATCGTTTCTTTCATGGAAGTTGCATTAAATCTACTAAATTGTTTGAATATATCAGACTCGTTTGAACACAAGTATTAAAATGGAACCCCCAAATAGTTTCGATGCTCTCTACAGGTACACATTCTTGATATTCCGATTTTTATTTACTACTGAACCTGAACAAAATCCGATTAAAAATTCGATGATACGAAGACAAAGACGTTTAATGTTTATTTCAAATTTCTGCATTTCAACTATTATTATTATATTTAATGCATCTTTCCTGACTTACATGCACGGATTTGAAACATGTAGAGCTAATGTTATTATGGTATCAATTGCAATGATTCATAGATGGGTCTTAAGCTTTAAACTTGAAAAGCTGAAGAAAATAAGGCGCGATTTGGAAACACTAATTGTGCATTTAAACCTACCTGTAATAGAAAATAGAAAGAAGTTTCTCTTTTCAAATTTAATTTTCACTACTTGTTTACAATTCCTTGTATTCATTTTCACTTTTATCACTATGCTTAATGTTCGTATGAAAGTTATGGTGTTCAAAATCAGCCTATCGGACCCTGCTTTATGGATTATGGCTCTACTATTTTCTGCTACACAATTGTTTATAATGTTACCTATGAATAATTTTGCTGTCTTTTACATGATTGTATGTCGTCACTTGCAATTAGTGATAAAAAAATTCTCTAAACATCTGGGAAGAGTGCACGATTCGGAATACGAAAAAGTTCTCAATGATTACATATCAATCAGAAAATTTGTATCAGAAATGGATAACAAAATATCATTTTTAGTATCGACTTCTTCACTTTACAATGCGTGCACCATGTACTTCGGAATATCAGTTATTTTGCACCCTGAAGAATATTTCAATGTTTTTCAATGTCTGTCGGTATCGTGTCTTGTTATTGGAAACTCTATGGCTTATTTGGGACTTACTATGGCAGGGTCACTAATATACGAATCTGGCAATGATTTGTGGCTTCAGGCTCATAAGGTTCTGTGTGCGAAACCTGAAATCACGATCTTTCAGCAAAGATTTTTGTCCATGGTGGAGAAGTATCTTTTAGTCACAGTATGGAAAATTCTACCAATTACAAGAAGTTTCGTTTTTGCAGCCACTGGAACCGTATTAACTTATTGCATTGCTTTGGATAGTATTCAGTCTTTAAAAAATATTTCATCGATGTGGAACTACATGGATTAACATATGTTTCATCTGAAGCATTAGAAATAGTTTCTTTAATGGCTCTCATTTAAAAATACCAACAAATTACTTTTTTTTAAGTCGGCAAGACTTTAAGCGTAATTCAAAAATATGCTTAATAAAAACCAACATGTTTCACGTTACAGTTAATGTTACTTCTTAGAAATGTCTAACTACCTGCTGTTTACATGCTCTTAAGTATGTCATCGTTTGAAGTTTATTTGCAATGTCTTTTAAACCTTGTATGCGATGAAATTTTGATACCAAATTTTAATCATTTTCATGTTCATATAATGTCTTAATGAATATTCTGATGGAACTGTCTCATTTGCTTTGTTTTGAAATAATAATGAAGGAAATTTCCCATTATTTTGACACCAGTAATATATTTTAAGATGTTGTTAAAGAACATATTCAATGCCCAAATATCTGAAAAAAAGTAATTTGGATTTGCCTATCCTGTCTGTACTTAAAATAATCATGTTAAATTTTGCACAAAAATTACCCCAATCTAACTCATACAACCTCATGGTCAGTTTGGAGACATTTGACAACTTCCTAAGTGGATATTTATTACACAACTAGGAACCTATATTGCGCAATGTTTCAGAACCTTAATTTTTGATTAAAAATGCTATATTATTTGATTAATAAAAAGTTAAGTGTTTTAAGCCTGTGCATGTTAGTTATCTAAGTAATAAAATATTGCTCGTTGGTGCTACATTTTCTACTTCGTATGATCTCTATTAAAGGGAAGACATTTTTGAAAAATGAAACAAATTTACATCCAATGGTAAAAAAATAACTGTCGATATTCGATATATGAGCTCTTAGTAGATCAACGAAAGTAAGTAAAATACGACGAATAAATGCTTCAGTGTATGCCCTGGATAATGAGTAGAGAAAAAAGAGCTAGAGAAAAGAAAATGATCCATCCAGCATTATTCTTCGATCATCCATTAGACATTTAAAAAAAGTTACCAATCTTCAGCAAATAACGAATACTAAAATATTCTATAGTTAAAATTCTCATAAGGGGTCATCTAAACATTTAAAATTGCACTAACTTCTCAATTTTCAAAAGAAACACCCATCTGTAATGTCATAAATAAATTTCTCATAAAGAAATACCCCAAGAAATAAAGTTTGGTTAATATGCTATGAATACATCGGAAAGTATTCGACATTTTGTGTTCTAAATAGAAAAGGGGGTCGTCTCCACCTTTAGATAGAGGAGTTCTCGACTTGCGTTTAAATGTCTGTAGTAGTATTTTAAATTATTTCGAACTTTAAATGCTATTTTAAAAGTAATGATCTACGTTTCACAATCGGTAAAACTTGATGCGTAAAAAATAAATAGTGTAATATTACGCCACTTTAATTGATAAAATTATAATTTACATAAATAAATAGTTAAATGTTTATAGAGTTAAATTTCATAAATAAAGTGATGCAATGATTATATTTAATAATGAAAAAGCTTTCGAAATTATATGATGTCCCTTTAAGTTCATCGTTTTGCAATGAAAACAGAAAATCAATGTAACTTCAAAACGTACGAATATGCTGAAGTTTTACATAGGCTTATCAAATGGCCATCTGCATCGACTACTGTTAAAATTTATAAATGCTGCTATTCGAAAATGTTTTATCATCATTGACAAAGTATTTCCTGAGCTCAAAATTATTTTAAAATAAATGTAAAATTTGCATAATAATTCTACATAAAAAAAATTCTAGGTCAATAGTTATATCATTTCTCAAGATATCAATAAAAATTCAAAATTTTACTTTTAAATAATCAAAATTTCAGTTGCTTATAATTGCGAAACAAAAAATGCTGGGATGGTGAAGCTTGGTTTTCGAGCATAAATTTTTATATAGTTTCGAAATGTTTTAAGAAAAATATCTGTTTATATTGGAAACTTTGAAGTTAGTGCTATTATAAATATATATATGACACCTTATGAAAATTTTAAACATGATACCTTTTACTAGACCTTATTTCCTGAAGATTGGTACCTTTTCGTTTAACACGCGATGTACGATGGCAAAATGATGCGGGTGGATCCCCTTTTTTTTTCGCGAATGTACGTACATATATGTTTATTGCATACTTATTCGGTGATCATCGAATCCTCAACCTCTAACTGACTGAAAAGAGGTCATGAGATATAAGATTCAATAAATATTACTCTTGTAGTCAGAGCTTCACACTTTCAAGCGGAAATTTTGAAATACATATATCTTGATTTGCATTGCATTCATTTCTCGTCGTATCCGCCAGGAGCCCATTTATCGGAAAAGTTATTTCGGAACCACCCCATGTTTATATGCGGCACGATACGTTTTCTTTTTATTTTTTATATGATATTCTCCATTTTTCTTTTGAATTGATTTTAATTATATAATTTTAAGACATCAAATATATTAAGAAATACTCATTTATAGATCTTTCCTGTGCCACACGTTCTCGCTGAAACCAGTATAATGTCTTTCAATACATATATTTAAAATAAGTTAAGAATATATTTATTTTAGAAATGTGTCTTTAATGGAATTTTTTGATACAGACACAGTATTTTCATTCATCTTTCAATTAATACAAAATATCGTGTTCTTGAATTAGATGCGTTTTCTCAAACTGCACTTATTTTAATTACTAACAGTTTAGTTTTAGTTTAGCTATATTAATGTCTCGTTTTGAAGCAACACGGGAGCTATTTTGGAACGGACCTCGTAATTTTGAACCGCGGTCTGATGGCGAGGACGAAACCTTAGATATCACCCTCCTCTTCTTTCTTTTTCAATACTTTTATATAGCTATTTATATAATTTTACTGTTCTTTGCTTGCACAAGCACTTTTTAAATTTATTGCGTTAGTGATG
>BGPR01001359.1:121812-151850 GCA_013235015.1 Araneus ventricosus | reverse complement strand
GTCGTAAGAAGAAAACTTGCAATTAGTAACTTATTTTTATTATCAGTATTGGAAAAATTCATATGCTCAGTCAATGCTGTCATTTTCGATGACATTTTTTTCAGATTGTGTATTCTGGCACTTAATATCCATCTATGAACAAGAGATGTTAACACCAGGATAACATTAGCTCTACATATTGCGAATAGATGCATGTAAAATAGAAAAGAAGCATTAATTATTCCAAGAAAAATTGTAATGAAACAATTCAAGATGAACGTCAAGTATTTTCGAAACTGAATACTCCTATTTTCGTTATGGTTTCTTTTCCATCCAAATATCATTGATAACCGAAATACGAAGAATATATATTTATAAAGGCCATCAAAATCACTTTTAAATTTATTTTTCATTGTTTTGCTTTTTTTCTAATTTTGAAGGATGTTGCATTAGCATTAGTTTCTTATCTTTACTTGTAGCAAATAAATAGCTGCATTTAAGTCTAGAAATCGGCAGAATTCTGTGTCGTAAATAGGTGGGAAAATCAATTTTTTTAGAACTCACGAAGAGTGCGCTTAATGCAAATATTTGTTCAATAAAAATGAATTTCAGTTATATCCATAGCAACGCATTTTCATTAATCGAGATTTGTTTACAACATTTTTCTGTTCTTTGTCAATTTTCTTTGAAAAGTAAGACGATGTATAAGATTTAATATTAAGAAATTATCAATTAATGTCAAGGCTGTCAGTTTAATGAATATCTGCAAAGAACGCAATTTCAGAAATCACTCGTCAGTTTTTGTTGATCTGAAAATCAATTTTCATAGTGAATGGTCTAAAATCTAATTTCTTCGACTAAATTTTTCTATTGAGAGAGTAATTATTTTTACTGGAAACTTATTCTCCCTTTCAAAGTATAATTTAAGGGTTTTATCTAGTACTAATGGCTGCATTTAATAAATAATGCTTAGAAAATGATTATATTCACTATTTAGATTCTGTAATTTTAAAGCTGTTTCTGTACATATCATAATTTGACCATAAATTATGTAGATTAGCTTTTTGAGTTTTAGAATGACATGTTTTCTTAACACATAAAATTATAATTACCTTCAATAAATTACAAATAAAGGTGAAAGAATTAAAATGCTATATATATATTTCGTGTAAATTCAATTAACAATTGTTACATTAAAAAGTGACCAACCTTTCCACTAATTGTTGAATGAAACGTATAACGATCTTACTATTTTTTTTATACATAATTACTCTATATTCATGATACTTATTTTTTTTTAAATGTTCAATCTCACATATGGTTGATAAACATCTTTTTTTGAAAATCTGAATTATTCGTTAAGAACTGACAAAGGAAGTTTAATATATATCCTGCAGCATTGCTGTTTAAAATGCTTGGTACCAGACTAT
Source organism: Araneus ventricosus (assembly GCA_013235015.1). Taxonomy (NCBI): domain Eukaryota; kingdom Metazoa; phylum Arthropoda; class Arachnida; order Araneae; family Araneidae; genus Araneus; species Araneus ventricosus. The sequence continues at coordinate 150,441 of BGPR01001359.1, read as the reverse complement.
AGCATATCAAAATATTCACGCCGATAAGTATTGCTTTAACTTTGCTTTTGCTTTGCTAACTTTTTTATTTTAGTTCTCTTTTCCCCTTAGCCTAAGGTTATCTTACACTTTTAAAAAAGCTATTATATATTGATTTTTTTCTTTCTTTTGTCAAATTATGTAACTACTTATGTTTGAACACAGAAGAAAATCTCGAGTAAAAAATTACAGAATGAAGAAAACTCTTTCAAAACTTTAGCAAATGTTGACATAAATTTCTTCAATGTAATACTCAAAATATCTTTTCAATTGAAAATTCTTCTTGGATTTTTTTCAGGTTTCTAGAAGTATATTTTCATTGAGAAGATGAATTTTATTTTTTTTAACAACGAAATAATGCGATCGAATTGCATTGCATGTATGTAAGTGCTTGATAACTCAGTTTAAAAACTTTTTTACAGCACAGCTTCCTACATTGATTTCTATTCTACCTTCTGTATTGATTGTATATGATTGGCATCGAAATGTATTTTTGTTACATTGATATTAATCCTTCGCTCTGTATTAATTGTATATAATTGACATTTAAATGTATTTTTGTTACATTGATATTAATCCTTTGCTCTGTATTAATTGTATGGTTAAAAATAAAAATGTTAATTTTGGGATATTAATTATAAAAGTTAGTTCTTGATAGGTTGCAAAGGTTAAAATTAGATTTTTATTTCAATTTGTTTTCAATGAAATGAATACTGAGAGCTGAAAATATGAAACACAAACAATAATACAATTTGCTGCACCTACCTTTCTGGCACCTGAAAAATTTAATTGGAAAGCTTGAATGAAAAAATGAAAAGTTAAGCGCAAACTTCTTGTACACAACTCTCTTAAAAAATAAAACTGCTAAACTGGATACTATTGAAATTGGAAATTTGATTCATTATTCTTTATACAACAATATTATGCACAATTTGAATGGAATGATGTTTTAAGGATTCATATGTCATAAATGAATTTTTTACGAGAAATTATTCTAATACAGAAAAGAAAAATCTTCCATTAAACCTCTTTCCAACTGCGTACTTTCCAATTTCTTACTGTTATCAGGAGGAAAATTGTAAATTTTTCAAAAGCAAAGTAAATAAGTAAATAAACAAATTACGTTTCAACACAATATAAAGTCTAATACAGTATATATGCATAATTATTAAAATACATACTCTCGCAATAAATAAAGGCTATGATAATTATACTTAATTGAAAAAAGGCATTAAATAGTCAAGAAATGTCATAATTTTAATATGAGTTTGTACAAGAACCCCAATACATCATTAACCATACCATACAATCATAAAGTAATTTAGAATCATTAATTGTCGATCTTCTTTCTGCATGTAGCTTCCTTAATGTCCCTCCTACAATCTCAAAAGCAAGGATGAATAACAAAAATGGACTCTTATCAATACAAAGCCTTTGTATTTTCATATTTTATGGTTAATGTGAAGGTCTTTTTTGACTGATATCTTCTCTGCTTTGACCATAGAGAAAAGCCATGATACTAAATGAAAAACTTAATTCTCAATATAAAAATTTTCGTTTCCTTTGTCTACTTTTTATATATTTAAAACCATAAAGGTTCGGAAAAGAGGAGAAACAAACTACTGATTTTTCCTTTTAAGGAAACCTTTTCCTTTCTGCCAAGAAAACTCTTTCCGGCGTCCATCCTTATCGACAAGAGAATTTCTTGAAAAGGTCAGATTGGCCTGGCTTAAAAAGTTCACCCAGTGTATAAAGGGGCCTTGGTAGTTTTCGTTCCTTAGAAAAGGAAGGGCTCCAGAAAAGAGACGATCACCATTTTAAGACCCCCCGAAACACCCGAATCCTCCTTATCAACAAATTCTTTGGGAACGGCTGTGCGGTGATAACAGGTTGTTGGATTTACTTCCTGAAAATCGGAGAAAGGAGGAGAAAGAGATCTCTCTGCACTTTTATTTTTTTTTGCTGGGCTTTTCTTTTCTTTGTGTATTTCTGGGAGCGCATAGTAGTCTTTTGTTGGCCAGTGAAGAAGGTATAAGACAGCTGGAATGAATTCGTTCGTAGCATAATGGAGAATGGTTAAGTATGCAGCTAGAGATGAAATACGGTACGGTTACAGTCGGAAAATCTAAAAAATATGCAATGTCATACAAATGATGTGTCCGCAGCTCAGAGATGTGGGCATAATATTTTATGATGGAACATTTAAGGGGAGCTGCAAACTGTAAATATTAAACATATGCAGATGTTTCCTGTTGTTACTAGAAATATATGTTTGTAAAAAAATTATTTGCATACTTTTGTGGCAGAATACGGAGAACAGGTTGTAAAAATTTTGTTCTTGATACAAATGCAATTACATTTCTATTAATTTTAATATATAATAAATTATTATTCACTTGCTTTATTATCAAATACATAGATTAGTCAAGAATTTTATGCAGAAGAGTAAATCTAATAGGCAATTACGAGAATTTCCGATTAATGGAATATATATTTCAAGGACTTTCTACACATGTTTGTAATGTAACTGAAAACTGCGATGTCCGTTCGCCATGTTTTTACATGTGTCAACTACAATTAAATAAATAATATCGAGAACTTCAGAGATTATTTTAAATTAAAATACCTGCATGTAATTTTATATTTCAGAATAATAAAATTAAACAGCATTTCAAAATGATCAGGCATGTCATCACATGAAAGTTAAGCATTTCTTAGTGTGGAGACATCCAACTTCAAATGTCTGCTTTCTTAGAAGATTGTCGCAGGAATTCTGAAAATTCGTTGTGCATAGAATGGAATTTCTATAAACAATACGCTGACATAAATGAACATTACTTAGGAAATTTTATGAATTTCTGTAATCCTTCATCTGCTTCCTTCGATGCAACATTCTTTGTCTGAATATCGTCTTCGTTTTCCAGCATCTAACACCTCCTTACCATCCATACATTAATAATTTAAAATCCCAGTACAACTTCGATTATTTTTCAGTCATGGAGAGAGTGAGCGACGGGAACAAAATTATCTATATCCATTCAAATGTGCATGTCCTCTTCAATTAACTGGTCCATTGGGTATTTTTTTCTCATAAAACTAAATTTCGGATTTAAATTTATAGTTCCAAAAGTTCATTATATTTATATCATTCTAATTGGGTATCGTTTACAAAAGATTTCACTAATTCTAAATTATAAACGTAGAATTAAACTATGTAGAGAAATAGATACATAAAAAAATTTACACAACGATTGTCTTTGATATCCGTTAAGCGTACGTTGTTGTTTGATTAATTTATAATGTATACATTCTGCCAGTTTTTAATGTAAGTTTAACCGCATCATTTTATAAATTTGACAATACAGTTATAAGTTATTTAGAAAAATAAATTCTGCTCTAACTTTTATTGATTTTTCCTGAACTATATTAAATTCAAAGAGTGTGAATTGCTATTTCATTTGCTAAAGCTCTATTGAATTTTCTTAGACTATTATTGCTATTCAGATTTTTAAGTGGTGTTTAAATTTATATACATACGGGCTTGAAGACTTAAAATAATATGAAACAGCGCTATATATAAAATGTCTCGTTGAAGTAGCATTCACTACCGTTGGCCTCTAGGGTATCATGTTTTTTGATGATATGATAAGTTATCCATTTCTAGGACGTGAAAATTTAAAAGAACTATTACAGTTAAATCGGCTTCTAATGAATGTTCCTCACAACTACCGAAGCATTTATCGTGATAATTAAGATATGCATATGATAAGGGGTTGTATCAAGATTCCGAACTGTATTGGGTGAAACATAATTATCCATCTTTACAAAAATAATATATTTATTGACGACTTCCACAAAGACAGAAATTTTAAACAACTATGTACATAACAAGCATTACGTTCATTGACATCGAATTCCTCTAAAAACCAATTCTTCTTCTGCGTTGCTAGGAAATCTTTGCTGAAGACAAATATGGCATGGCCATTCTATTTTTATCACCTTTAAAATATATTGGTGCCGAAATATTCTTTAATTGTTTCTTTTATGGCCAAACGATTGTATATTTATTTTATATTATGGCCAACTATTTTTTAATTGTTCTCTTTTATGGCCAAAAGATTTTTAATTGCTTTCCTTTTATGGACAAACAATTTTTTAATTAATTTCTTTTTTAATATCTTAATAATAACCGGGAAATCAATAATTTTACAAATATACATTTTTTTTATTTGTTACAATTTATACTGATTTTGGTGAGATAAATCGAATACTGACGAATATAATTAATGAAAATTATTTAGATAAATATTATTGAGTTTTTAAGGAATAAAGTTCAGAATTTTGATTCCCTCTCTAAGAAAGATTTTTATCGCATACGATATTCTTAGAACCCTTATGAAAAAGACGTTATCGTGGATTCTTCTTTTCACGGTAATATAGTGTTTTTTATTTTTTAGAATTATTCCTTCAGAATAACTAAAATCACTGAAAAATATCAGTAAAACTTCTGATTGCGCACCCCTTTTTACCTTATTTTTTACCATGCAGATTATGTTACCATATTTTTTTACTTGTCCCTTTTTTATGAAAAAGTCATCGTTAAATATAAATCAGTTTCATCATCAACAGTATATCAAATTTCGAAGTGTATACGGATATAATAATGCTGCCGAATTTCAGATCGATTATTTTATAGTTGGAACAAGTGCCTTAATCATTTGCACTAGGCAGTATATGAATTAAATATATTCTGACAAGCTCATCAGGAACAATTATTCATTTTTTATTACAAAATACAACCAAAGTCGGCGTTTACCATCTAATGAAATAATGTAAGGCAAAAATCTCCTAATTTTTAAAGCATTTTTCCTTTGAGATAAATTCAATTAAAGTTTTATCTTGTGCATTATTTATTCATATATTCTTTCACAAAGATTCTTCCAAGGAACCATTCTCGCCTTGCGTCTCACATCAAGACAGGTTTTTAAAGGCCTTTTTTCATTTTTCTCTATTTTTTTATCCTTTTGGAAAAAATGCCTTACACAGAAAATTCTTAATCTCACGCATCAAGAAATTTAGAGTTTCCCTTTTTTTTTCTTTGTAAAGAAAATGTGCCCTCAATTTTTTTAATTTTGAGAAATGTGGTTGACTTAAGCACAAAGAAAAGTTTTTTATTTGTAACAAAAAATGAATAAATAAATAAACGTGATTTTTTCCTTGGGAAAGGGGGTATTATGATTAATTAGTTTGAATTTTCTTAAATAATCCTACAGTACTATGTATAATCTAATTATAAATTTTTTTCATACGGCATCACAAGATTCATTCAAGTACATTCGTTCTAAAAATGAAGAGAAAAAATCTAGATTCTACTTCCCACAAATTATTAATTGTTATAGATATCATCAATTTTTTTGGTACAGAAGAAGCAATTTATTTAAATTTAGCTAGAAATATATTCAAAATGAAAGTTGTAAAAAAAGATTTCAAATCTTCTAGATTGAAACATATTTAAGTATATAACAAGCTTTTACTTTAACGAAGCTTCATGTTAATGAACTATATGTGTAAGAGAGAGATGATCCAATTTTTTAAACTGTCAAACCTCAATACAGAATTCTAGGATGTGTTGATATACGATAAACTCTCAAATTCTCATCACTATTGTCAAATTTCCAGCTTAACGGAGATTAAATAAATCGGAAATTTTTCACACTAGATATTTTTTATCGAATAGAAAAATGCTTTTAGTATTGTCATAGTGATATAAATTCTAAAGAAACGGAAACTATGATTAGTTATGGATGAAATGAAATATTTTCTCTTACGGTTAAAAAAATGTCATAGATGTACAATCGTTTTCACCGTTAATACTTTTCTTCTTACAAACAATAGCTTCAATTCAAATTTTAGTTCTTAGTTTGTAAAATTTTCTTACAATAATTAAACATTAGAAATTAGCAGTTAAGATGGAAGCAAATGTTGATATTTTTTTCATTTTTAAAATGAATTTTAGTTTACACTACAATATTTTATATTAGTTCTTTAAAAAAAATGATAGGATAACTGATTATTTAGCAAGCTTTGTCTCATAATGATATAGACAAGAGAAAGAAAAGAAAATTAATTCATTTCTTAGAGATCAATTTTATTTCAAAGTAATACAGATGATGTAACAAACTTTTAAAAATGCAGTTAAGAATGATCCCTTTGTCTACATGAGTCATTTTTGAAAGTGAAGGAAAACTCCTCAACAAACTTTTAAATTATCTTCTTTGTTAATTGCCATCAAGTTGTCATTTTTGTTTAGCAAAAATTGATTCTTTTATAATGCTAAATCAAGTTGCTTTATGTTCCGAAGAATACATTCTTAATAGCCAACAAGAAGGAACTCTTTACAAACAATTATTGGTTAATGAAGTTGCATTGTTACTGGTATGATTAATATTCATCACCTGCAGAATAAACATTTAGCATAAATTTTGTTAGTGACGACATCACATGTATCATAATTGGTATTTGGAACTGAAGGTTATTTGGTCTTTATTCCTTGAATTTCTTTTGGGACAAAACATATAGCATTTGATGAAAAATATGTAGTTACGTGTTTTAGAATAAAGCTAAAGGGTAGGAAGGTAATATTCATTATTTGCAGAATAAACATTTAGCATAAATTTATTTAGTGACGACATCAAATGTCATAAATGGTATTTGGAACTGAAAGACATTTGGTATTTATTCCTTGAATGTCTTTGGGGACATAACATATATCATTTCATGAAAAATATGTTATTGCATATTTTACAATGAAGTTAAAGGAAATTGAGTATTTTTGGACAAAATGAATTTTAATTGATTTAAAATTGGCCACCGATCTAGGAGCGAAGACTTGAGCAAAAGTGAAGTCTGTAGAATGATATTTTTAATCAATTATTTTAATAATTTAAAAATTGTTTACCTGCTTTCACTTAGCTTGACTTGTTTCATGTTTGTAAAGGCGGAATTTCTTAGTTTATTTTTCATTCGTTTCCTGATGTGCTAGAGTTTTGAAGTTTTGTACACTAAGGTAATCTCGTTCACAATAGCTTATTTAATATTTTTACGATTTAATTGCCAATTAATCGATACAATTAATAAGTTTTATTCCTTATGATTGGTGTTACGTAGTAGTGAATTTGAGAAAAAAAGTGATCTGAAGTTTCCTTAATATTTATAATAACGAGATATCAATTAAGTACAGAAAAGTAGGCAATAATTAATGTAAGGAATTTTTTTACTTTTTAGAGCACTAATAAAAAATGTGACCGTTTTCATTTTCTTCAAATTTTTATTTACATTTAAAAATTCAGGCAAAAATATTAATTTAATGAAAAGTGCCATCTAACAGTATGCGTTGCCATTTCGTAAAAAAGAAGCTTAAATAAATTTCTAAAAATCCTGAAGTAATAATAAAAATTATAATATTGAGGGGCCAATTTATTTTAATAATTTTCAGTGCTTTGATTTTAAACATATAGAAATAGGTCCAAGAAAAGTACATAAGAGACCGAATGATATGATTATTAATTGGATCAAGAGTGGGTTTACAGGAACAAGTGAAAACTTGTTGGCCGTACTTACTTATATAAACACACCTATATGGAATTTGATTTTATCTAAATTGTTCCTGTTGTTTATTCGTCGAATTATTTCTTATCGATCCTGTATGATGATTGATCGATTACGGTATTTTTTAAAATCTTACTTGAAACTTTTGGCTTCAAAAAAATTAACCTATTTCTTTTTTCATATACATCGATGTTTACAATTTCATATACTCATTATTTAAACCAAGATCAATAGCCTGTTATTGACATATGTGTGTTTTGAAAATTTCAGCTCTTCTCAGCAGATGGTATTGCTGATGGATAAGAAATACTGTACTTAAAAATTTTTATAAATATAAATATTAGTGCTAGTACATTATTTGCTAGTTGATGTGTGAGAAGTTAAATACATTTTTATAATCATATTAATAAAGGTATAATTTTCATATTTAATTACGAAATTTAGAAACTTTTATTTTCCTTAGAAACAATACTTGAGCAGTAAACTGCTTTTCTGACCGCTACTGATGCGAATAGTAATTTGTAGACCTAATTAATTTGGAATTGTAGTATTCATATGCACATTTAATATATATTGAATATTACCTTGTATGTGTATAATTATTTATAAATATTAACAAAAGAAGACATTGAAACCATTTAAGAAAAGAAAACAAAACAAAAACAAAACAAAAACAAAACATAACATAACGCTATCGTCCGGGACGCGTTATCAGCAAGGAAATCCCGAACGAGCGTATACTTATTATCGGTGTTTTCTAACAAAATTCTAGCAATAATGCTAAAAAGAGTTTGTTTCCCGGAACACCGAACTGTATTCTGTATTTGTCTATTATTCCATAGTATTAATAAATATTTATACATGTACCAGCCAATTCAGATTTTTTAGTCAGTTCTTGAAATGTATTTTGGTATAAAATGTTTAGAATGCTTAGTCCACCAACTTTAAATTCTAAAGGGATATAATCAATTCCATTAAATGTGTAAAGCTGCAAAATCAAGCTTTGAACCGTAAATGTTGGATTTTTTAGTGACAGCTTTTACACATTTGGATTCTTTTATAGGAAATTGCATACTAATTTTCATCTATTATTGGTAAAGCAGATTTTGCATCAAAACAAAAGACAACAATAATTTAGTTCTCTCTAAAAAGACTGCTTAAAAAACTCTACTACGTTCCCCTTTTGTTTGAGTATAATTTTTTTCACCAATTATTTTTTCAACACAAAAAAAGCACTTAAACTTCTGAAGCCAACTTCTGAAGTACAAGGAAAATTTTTAAACAACGTAAAATACTTCACACGGAATGTTGTTTACCGAGAGGTTTTTTGAATAAAGAAATATGTAAATAAAAAAAGAATTTCCTGACATAGATCATATGTATATTTTATTTGTTTTCAATCGATGTTAAACATTTTTCTCGCATATATAACTATATGAACATATCAAATTTGACGGGAAATCTTTCGAACGAAGAGGCAATTTGCATCCGTCAAATCAAGAAGGGTGATTTTCTAATATAAAAATAGTGTATAATCATCGACAAAGCGCAAGAATACAAAATTTCAATACTCTAGAACATAAGGAAATGAGTAAGTCTCGATCACCTGAAACACTCTAAGTAAAATTGTATACAATGACATAGTAATCTCGCAAGATAAAAAAAGAAAAAAATGAATATTTTCCATCAAGAGAGTGAAAAATATTAATACCAATCAATAAATGTAATCAATAAAATCTCTAGAATTTATTTTTCTTTTATTGTTTGATACCTATTAAAATTTTCATTCTTATGGTTTAATTTCTCTTTCAATTGTTCTTCTTCACCGTTTTCAAGACTCTGAGAGTAGGAGAATGAAATAATCGTATTCCTCTTCGCAGAATTCAACCAACACCTACTTCATAACTGTATACACTTTAATCTATAACTACCGCACTGTATATTATTTTACTGTATACCTACTCTACTGAATGTCTATAACAGCATACCTGCTGTATAACTGTAATACCTTCCCTAATATTTCAAAATTACGACATTAACCCTCCTAGCGTCAGGCCCGTAATATCTGAGTGAACTTTTTTCCTCTCATAACGGCAGACCCGAGACTATCTCGGGAAAGAAAAGCTCCATATAAGTGTCAGACCCGAGATTTTCCTTCTACAAGTTTTTCTCTTCCCCCTAGGTGTCACGCGGCGACATAATGAGAGGGAGTGTCTGTGGTCAGGGGAGGGTCAGTTTGACCAACTGTTCTGAGAATACTCAAAGAAGGGTCTTCTAACAAAGGATTCTGTCACAAAGATTCGAGGTTAGAAGTCATCTGTCACTGATGAACGATAACAGGTCTAATAGACCCCATACGGAGCGAAAATGCCCACAAAAGGGGGTTGAAAACCTTTTGTCCAAAACCTCACAACTTGAAGAATAACCTTCTCTTTTAGCTTTACAATTTCGTTCAACGTAGCAATCTGAAGGCCTAACGGCTGGAGGGTTAATATCATTATTGACATAAATGCTTCAAAAATCAAATAAACATTTAAAAAAAAGATGTTGAACGTTGCTGTGAAGATTTACATAAATTCTTTTTCTCAAATCTCTTTTGCATGCAAATTGGTTCATGAATTGAACCGAAAACAACTAAAGTTCTACTTAATAATGAGCTCTTGAGCTGTAGTCAAACTTTTTTGTTGTATTGATTCAACAAAGAACCCATAACATACTTCAAATATTTATGGATTCCACATAACTTTCGTATGCAATAATTATGCCTATGAATGATGTAATTTTAGCTTATAAATTTAATTAAAAACAAATTTCAAAAATATGTTTTTATTGTTGTAGTAAAATGTAGATTTTTTTAATTTTAATTATTTTCTACTTTTAGTCATTAATTAACTAATTATTATTACAAATATTGGAAAATATATCTTGAAATGAATTTTTCATAAATTCACTACTATGTGGTGTCAGATTTTAGTATCAATGAAATTAATCGATAAATTAATAATTAAGTTATAATATAAATAATTTATTGCACGCCGTAAAGAAAACACAATGCTACAAAAATACAAAATTTTAATATATACGGAAGTGAATGAAATATCGATAAAAATATTCCATCTTTACAAACATGAGGCAAGTCAATTTAAATAAAAGTACGGAAAAATAAAAGAATTTGAAGAACGTATGACACACGGGTAACTAATTTAGGGGTTAAAATTATAATATTTCAACCAAACCAAAAAAATTTTATGTTGAAACACAAAAATAAGAAAATATTTTATTATTTCAATTTTTCTTAGAAAAATGATTTTGTTTGATGAATTCTTAAACTTGCTTATTCTTTCGAAGAAATGAAATCTTTTTTGGAACTTTCCCGGAATTGGATCCAAAATCTAAAACAAAAATAGCAATAAAGTGTGAAAACATCTTCGTTTATTTACGTCTGCCGTCTGGAAGAAAAAAACAGTGCAAGATGTTAATAACCTTTTCTGGAAATAGCATAGAAAAATTCAGAGAATACCGTGAATAAGTCTTTAGAAAAATCGAAAATGTTTCCCATAGTTAATATTCTTTCTTTTATAAAATCGACGTTATATGAAGTAAACTTCAGTTCTGTGAATTATGGTTGTAAGGATATGTAAAATGAAATGAAGCATATCGTGGGCTTAAACTACAACTCTTAATGACTTTTAGTATCATACATCTTAGTAACTTTTTAGAATCCTATATTTTCAAATGTGGAATTTAAGCAATTCACTACGGAGAATTTCCTCATTTCCTGAAATGTTATTTCCTAGAACTTCCGTATTATTTCCTGAAAATTATCTTGTCCATCACGATCCAAGTGATATTTTGTCGATATACGATAAAACGAATTCGCCTTTTGAAAAGTAAAATGAAGATAAATATATTTTTCACAGATACTTTACAGCAAAAGTAATTAGTTATCAACTTTTCTTATTTCTTTCTTATTTTGTATTCTTTCTTATTCTTTGTATTTGTGTATTTTGATAAAAATATTTTCATGTCTTTATAGTTTTAATATAAAAATAATTTTATATGAATTATTTTAAAACAAAAAATATTTTTGTCATCTGAAATGTTTAATTGAAATTCATAATATGATATCTGCATTATTAGTTGCAGTTGAGTCTTCGTTCTTGAGTAGGAATTGCTGTTCTTGAATTCAGTTTTTGCATCGGAATTCCAGGAACTACAATGTCTTTTTTTTAAGCTTCATGTTTCTCTCAATATAAACAACAACAATACAAAAAAAATTTTATAATAGAAATATATACAAAGACAGAACACTTATTTGCAATTAATTTACAAAAGATTTATCAAAGTAGTCTCAAAATATCGAGAGGAATAACATTCAAACCGAATCTCGCCATCAGCAGTTCTCAGTTTATAATGTTTTTTTCACGCGCAAGCTCCTGAAAGGCTGCAGACGATATCGATAAAACAGTGTTGGAAATTGTGTTTGAAAATCTATTCACAATTTAAAATTAAACAAAATCTTGCATCGAAATGAAATCGGTATCATTTAAAAGCTGATTTTTTAAAATTTACGATGATGTTGTAATTTGTGTGTGATAATATGCTCCGATTTTATTGCGGAAAAACGTTGAAATTTAAGATAATTTTTAATTAATAAAAATTCTAATTAAAATTTCGATAAATCCTTTCTTAGTGAGCACCTATTTCCGAAAAAGCAACTACTTGTTGAATTTCAAGCTCTTAATATTAACCCGCGAGGACTCGCAAGGAGGTGTCAGACACTCCACGCAACGTAAAATGTAAAAAATGCAGACTTCCCTTTTCTTGCAATGAGTCAAATCCACAGTATCTGACTTTAAGGTCACATTAAACAGATGGAACGTGTTTCAAGATAATTTCTTTCATTTTTTAATTGGACTTTACCATCAGGGGTGTGAAACACTCCATAGCACGGCTTCGAGTAAGATTTCTTTGTTCACTTGAGCGATCGTATTAGGGACAGGAAAATAATGTTGTTTACCTATTTAAGTTTTAGTGCGGAAACAAGTGGATTGAAGAAATTTCTATAATTCTAAAATGGATATTTTTGAGGGTAAGAGACTTTTAAACTGGATGATAGTGTAAGTGAATATGTCAAGAGACTGATGTGAAAGTTATATTTTTCTTAACGTAATGTAATTGTAGTCAGTCAAAGTCCTATCGGCTGTCACAAAACTATTGGAGGAAAATCTGAAAACTGCAGAATCTATTCTGTAAAATAAAAGTATATTACGCCCTAAATTTATTGGATCTAAAAATAAAGCGGCGCCGAATTCTTACTTGGATTTCTAAAAAAAGGGTTTTGCTGTGTACCTAAGAAAATTAGAAGCAGTACTTTTTATCCAAATTGTATTAATGTTTATTTATTGTAAAATTATTAAAAACATGCATGAAAGAAATATACTTTCATTATGTGTTCGAAATGAGCCGAATAACATAATGCAATATTTTATAAATGTTTAATCTAGAAATTTGTTCTTATATAACTAGAACTGTTTGCATGAATCATTTGCAGGAGATATAGCAAAAACATGTTGCTAGTTTTGCTTAAATAGCGAAATAACGAATTGGGGTGACGCACACACCCTTGCGCGCTTGGATATTTGGTGATGAGTCAGTGAGTGACTTTCTCTTTTATATATATAGATTTATATAAATAATACAGAATCTTGAATGAAATTGTGTCTCAAATTCAATACCAGATGGCGTCATGAGTGTTTAATTATATTATGCGAATAATTGAAAATTAAGTTCTGAAAATATTAATACAGAGTAGTATTATCGAAGACATACAAGTACAAAAATATTCAAAATTCTTGCACACCAGGAAATCAATTTCGAAACTCCATCTTAGCGAACATGTAATAAGTCAGGTTAAATAATCAGGTAAGTTTAGTAAGGATATTTAATAAGAACTGAAAGGACGAAAAGTAATAACTGTAACTGTGTTGGCTTCTCGATTGACGTTCATAATAATTCTTTTAAGACTAAACAAATATTTATTAGAACACTAAAACACAACTATTACACTTCGTATTCTGCGTACATCGTAACTTCATTCAACCGTACTGGTACTCATACTCATCTCGTTTAAATCAAATTCAAAGAAGCTCAACATCTGACTGCGGCCATTTATATGGTATCATACACTGTTATAACAATAAATATGTTGAAGCCATGCTTTTGCCAGGCATAAATATTAAATATGCTTATATGCGTTTGACATTTAAAAAACTCTGTATATCCCGTAACTTTTTTTATATTATGAAGAAATTGGAGTAAACGTACTTTATCCTTTCAGCTGTGTCACAATTCTTTCCCATGCAAATTAATCCACACGTTATTCAGTTACGAATGAATTCTTCTAGGCTCTCGTGAATTTGTTCTTGCTGGTAATATAATCTCTTTTTGTCATTTTCAGGGGGAAATTAGAAAAGGAAGCGAGGAAACCCAAAGAAGAAAATAAGAGTGAATATAATTATTTTGCTTTAGATTTGCAACCAGTAAGTCTAACTGCCTTATGGAACCTTAATTATTCAGAACCTTAACTATTAGCAATCTTTCAGACATAGATTGCTAATAAGAATAATATGGCTATTCCTTGCAGGAGATATATTAAATGCTGACAATCAGAATTAGATTACTGTAATTGCCTCATAAACTCATCACAGCGTTATTCCTCATTCTCAGATAATAAAAAGTGTCCCGAGAACCGTACTTCCCAAACCCCTATATTTCGAGAAAATCGTATTCAAAAATCTCTTTTACAGGTTTCTAAGAACACCGACTTCCTACCCCTAGTAGCACAAAGATATTGAACAATATTCACAATATTGTATATTATTGTGCAATATCATATAATATTATATATCGAGTAAGTATATAATATCGAAAAATATTGTGTAATATTGTGCAATATCATATAATATTATATAATATTGTGCAATATCATATAATATATAATATCGAACATTATTGTACAATATCGGACAACAAGTTGTGCTACCTAGGACCTTGGGAAGATATCACAATTTCTTTTTCTATAAATGGCCTTCTCAAAGGAAAAGCAATAATATAGTTGGAAGTGCTGCTGTATGCTTTAAAATAAAAACGATGATATAATCTGAGAAGAAATTATAATACTGAATGATGAGGCCATTGATTTCTCGGCAGAGGCAGTGGCAATTTCAAAAGTAGTTGAGAGAATGAGGGATTATTTTGAGGAAAAGCATCTTTATACTGACTCTCGTTCAGTACTTTTGGCAGTTCTCTGAACTAAAAATGATAATCCAATTATTGTGAAGCTAAAACAAATGCTAATAGATAAGTCAAATATATAACTACATTGAGTAAAATCTCATATAGCCAAAAAGGCAACGTGGAGAGAGGAATAATAGATTTTTATCTAAAAATTCCTAAATCATGAATTAAGCTAAAAAATTTTTAAAAAGTGAATTATAAGAAAATGGCAAGCTAAATGGAGAGTTGTCAAAAACTCAGGGCTTCTCTTTGATTTGTTACCAAAAGATAGTTCATAAAGATACCAAGCAGGCTCTATAAACTTTTACTTGCTCATGGTTGTTTCCCAGAGTTTTTATGGAAAATCACCAGATTGTGCCTACGGAAATGACGAAAGGTAAGTCGGATATTATGGATACACCCAAGTACAGAATTAATACAGGAAAAGTTCATTCTAAACAGTTTTAGAACTTTGAGAATTTTGCAACTGATGCAGGATAAGACCGGAAAATTAGGGATCAAAACCATTGAACAGAGAGTAAGAATTATAGTTACAGAAAATAGCTTTCATGAAGAAAAATCGAATACTTTTCAGTTTTAAGCTCAGTCGTGAAACGGAAAAATTATTCATTTTTGAGCTTCGCTTCTGAGTGAGAACAAAGTAGTAAAACCTTAAACTATTAGTATATTTTTCGGAAGTAACACTAGTGAAAGGACAAAATTCATTAAATCTAAAAATCAAGTTAAAATAAAATAGATAAAATTAATCATTATTTAGAAATTATTTATCAAATATAATTTTGACATTTGAATAAAAAAAACAAATAAATTATAAAAATCACCTTAGTTTTCATTTTTCTTCTTTGGGTAAGAAGGGAAATCGAGTTCCAAATGGATTTAAAATCATGTAAATGATTCAATATTCAATCATAATTTTATTGGAAATCGAAATACAAAAGCTATGTTTCTTAATTTACTATGAATTTAATATAAACATTATTTATAAGAATTTTTCTGTGTAAGTGTAACTTTTACACACAATAAAACTATTTAAAATCCTTTTTTATTCACATCTAATTCAGTTGCAAGGGATCTGCATCTAACTCATAACGTATTTAAAAATCCTTTCAAACATCTCAAACAGTTTTTTGAGATGTTTGAAAAGATTTTTAATCATCAAAACTCTATTTGAGTTTTTTAGATATTTATTTTTAAGATATGTATTCAACAAGAAGAGAATTATGTAATAATTATCATATAAAAACACAGAGCAAAATTAGCAGAGAAAGAAGTTAATATTTAAAAGATAAAATGACAGATATATGGGATATAAAATATTATTGAATTTGTAATCGAAATGTACACGCATTTTAGCCTATAATACAATGAATTATTTGAAACAGAAACAATTCTAAACTAAGGATGAACAAGCTTTAGATATGATATTTTCAATGTTTTGAATGTAAAAACTGCAAGACCTTTAAAAATATATATTTGTTTTGACCAACAGAGCCACAGCAGAGTTTCTTTGCGAAGAAAAAGCTTGTTTTTACTAAAAAAAAGTGGAGCGATCATTTAACAAAAGAAATCAGACAATGGCTGCTAAATTCATTACAAAACCTTTACTAAATACTGACTAGACTAAACTGGATTCTTTCTTTAAAGATTATTTTTCTTTTAGCGGTCTTACATCTTTTTTTACTTAGAACTCAGGCAACTTCGCTTCCAGTTTTTTTTTTATTAAACTAAGTTAAATCAGCAAAAGAGCCAAAATTATAGGAGATCTTACACAGAAAAAAAAATAAGCGGAAGAAAAAAATCTAAAAGAAAGAGAAGTGCATTCTGGGTAAATTTGTTAAGGAGCTTTTTAAGGCAAAACTTTATAAATTAGGTTTGACGCTTTTTCTTGCGTTTTAAAATATCTACCTTTAATAGTAAGGAGAAAAGAATACGATTTTCTTTCAAAAAATCTTGGATGCGTCATAACTTTTTCAACAGAAAAGGTGCAGGTAAAAATCCTAAAGATGTGATTTTAAGCTCTAAATATTTAAAAGTATTATGAACAAAAGAAATGAACATTTTCTTTACGCTAAAAAGCTAATTTTGCAATAGACAAAGAGAATTTGTGTTCGATGTTCAGCATCTTCTGATGTGGCTGTTTTAATGCTTGATGTTAAAGGATTGGTTTGTTTAGTTATAGTGAAGTCCCGTTCTCGGGCAACACGAAGGCTATTTTGGGACAGATCCCGCTATTTTGAACAGTGGTCATAACGAGGTCAACACCTGAGCTTGCACTCGCTACTACGTATATTTCAGCAATTGACGGAACTACGTATAATTCAGCAATTAAAGGAATGCAAAAAGTTCACGGTGTTCTCATGTGATGTGGTCACCCTCCGAAGTAATGACCGAGCCTGCTTCTAATTAACCACGATGATCATACGAGAATCGGTATATTCAGCTTGGTAAGGCCGTTATGAAATAAAGCATTAAAATGAAACACTAAATTTTATATTTTGCGCATGCGCAGTACGAGATTATTTGATGCGACTTTTAATATATATTCAATCACGCAATATCAAACTGAAAGAAAATTGTAAATGTTCAAACAATTGACTGGATATTTTATTAGTTCTAATGCGACTACGGAAAACTAAACATTAAACATAAATTCATTCTTATTTCACTTCTTACTGCACGGTCTTTACCATGGCTTGGGGCTCTTGGTAAAGTTTCGGCATCTAAACCCGAAGGTAGCGGGTTCAAAGATTAATTCAATGAAAGGTCCTTAGCGTATACGGACGTGTTGCACTTGAAATCTATTGAAGGTCACATGCCCTTCCGTTAGTGTAGTGTAGATGTGTGGAGAGAGGGCTCCAGTTCATGTGTTGCTCACGTCATATGACCACGATTTCAAAATTACAAGGTTCTTTCGAAAACAGCCCTCGTGGTGTTTCAAAATGGGCCGTAATCCGAATAAAATTATTATTGCAATGATTTTAACAGGGTTTGCTGGTTTTAATTATGTAATTAACTCGGGAGGACGTGCCACGGGACTGCAGCAATTTATTACAGAAAATGAACCTCCTTAACGAAAAGATTCCAGATTCACAGTAGCTGCATTCAAGGTCATTTACTTGCTGACTACTGGTATTTCAAGAATTTCCTCGCATTGATTATCTCAGAAAACTACACTGTAAAAAAAATCCCGTAAAATTTACGGTTTGAAACTGGCAGCTGGGTTGGTTGTGCAAAACCGTAAAAGTTACGAATTAAATCCGTAGTCACAACGGTTTTTTCCATTTGAGATCAAGTTTTCTCCGTAAAAATTAAGCCTTCGACTGAGTTGGGTTGTTCTTCCCTTTCTGTTCGAGTTGAGTTGAAGCGTGCTGATGCGTATTATCAATTAGGAATATTAATTAATCAAAGCTTAATTATTAATTTCATTAATCTAATTTTTAATTGAGCTTACTTGGATAATTTCGATGCAAGATGGTGACAAAACGTCAAACTTCTCCGAGGCGGGGATCGAAACCGCATTCATAGAGCTTACAGGCAGTCGCTCTAGCCACTAGACCACCTGGGACTTCATACAAAATGGTAAAAATAATCTATATGAGTTTTAAAGTCACTATAGCTCCAGCGGTGCCACCTTGTGGTGTAAAAATCAACTATTGCCAAAATACGTGTTTTAAGGTTAGCTTTTATGAGTGACAACAGGTTACTGCTACATGTATAAACAGTTAGACCATGCCCTGTTTAATATGATATTTCATTTATTTCTTTGTTTTAAATAAAAAGGTTTTTTTAATGTGTCAGTTTTCCTACTAAACGATACGTGTTTCATATGGAATATGGTTGATTCTGGCGGAGATGGAACCCTATTAAAAACATGAAATGAATGCAATAAAATTGCATTTAAGAAAAGGGAAAGTTATCATACGGAAAACATGACGAAAAATAGAATTTGAACTGACGGTTTTAAACCGCTTATGGCTGGAGCGGAAAACGGTGAAAAACCGTTTTGTCAACAAAACAGCTTTAAACCGTCAAATATACGGAAAAAGTCCGGGAAAAAAAACGGATATTTTTTACAGTGTAGCGGTCGTGCCTGCGAAGACCGATGGGCGTGCTCGCGTTTCTGTGTAGATTGATAAAGAGAACACATAGATCGCGACAATTTATCGATATTCGGACTACAAACATGAAATGTACAAATTAGAAAAGCTTTTAACTGAAAATAAACTAATTAAGAATCGATTAAAAAAAGAAAATAAAGAAATAGTTGTTGTAGAATTAGTTCGAGCACGTAAGTCAAATTCTGAAAAGGAATTAGACAATGAATTTGATATTTATTTGTAAGTCACCGATTATTTAGAAGAAGGATGGAGTTGAAAAATGGAGTATTAAATGGTAAGACTGGTGGAATTAACAAATGGTGTAAAAGAGAGCCTAGCAGATCTTACTGAGATACCTATCTGAGAACTTTTACGCACAACATCGACATACAATTACTCGAAAACGTTGTTGAAGCAAAAGTTGTACAATCGGTTCAGAAGTCTTGGAATTGCTTATCGATGAGACAGATGATGCATTAATACTAATATCCAGGAGAATTCAGGTAATTTTGGATGGGAAAGATAACATTTTCATAAATACGCTGGAAGTACAAACATTCTTCAACCTTTTTCAATTTAATGAGCTCCCTAGAAGAGATTTATATGAAAATTATTTTTTTAATATTTAATATTCTGTACACTAGTGCTTCCTATTTAAGTAAATGTAATTTCCTGTGCCTTTTGTTGAAAAAACAGGATCCCGGGCCTGCGAGGCCCGACCCGCGTCATCCAATAAGTGTAAGGAATGCGTGTCCTCGAGGGTTAACATGCTAAGGGTTTGAGCAGTGGATGATGCTTGTATTGGATATCGTTAATTTAATATTCATCGTCGATTCTACTTATAGTGTTCCAAATGTTCAACAGAACAATCGTCTCAATATTATGTAGAAACGGACAAGACTGAGTGGTAATTTTTCCAGTGAAACGATAACTGTTTGAGTTTTGGAATGTAACACAAATTAGGATAATAACTACTTCTCTCAGAAGAAATTAATCAAATATAGACAAAATCCAACCGTAGAAAAAAGAATTCAAATTCTATTTACGAAACGTTTCTGAAATCTTTACCAGCAACTTTTATTCTAAGTTTAAGTAAGTCGTCTACAAGTAATAAATATTAATCAAGCCAATGAAATACATCTTCATCAGCTTAGAATGGTTTACACAATATTTTAGCTTGTTTTTTATTAAGATGCAATCTTCAAGGCATAAAGAATTGTCATATAGGATTAAAGAAGATCCATTTGCTTTCCCAAACAAAAAAGACAGCTTTATATTTATGAAATAAAAAATGAGTTGAAATGCTTTTAAGATGGATCACTTGTTATAACATAAAAAGCACGATTAGTAATTGCTTTTTTGGAAAATTGCTCGCCCTTTCTTTAATATTAACTTTTATGATATATCGATCTTTTCAAATTAATTGGTTTTTCCATGTTTCTACTCTCTAGCAAGTTGTAATACAATATCTTATCGAGTGAATTGACTTAAAACCAACATTCATTTTAAAGAACAGATAAATTCAATAAAATTTGTTTTTAATAACTCTTTTTTTCTTAGTGTGCTCGAAAAAACAGGATTTTTTTATTTTCATTATTTGCTACATTTTATTTGTTACTCATTATTTTAAACATCATTGAATATCGAATTCTTTTTTTACTCAAATTCACTACGAATTGCCAACACGAGTGCGAAATCAAAATTTAAATAATTAATAGATTAACTGGTAAAAATTTTAGGAAATACGAAATAACTGGATTGCCATCGCGAGAGCATAAGTATACAGAATTACAGAACACTAAGACGTAAGAAAGAAAGTGTAAAATGTATTACAAACATGAAACATGTCAGGTTAAATAAAAGTGAATGAAAAGGTCTTTAAATATGCGTATAAGTATTAAATAAATACGTACATATATAAGGCTTTTAATTAATTTTTTTCTTAATTGATTGATTTTCTAATAAAAGTAATTAACTATTAGTAATTATTAATAACTTATTTGGATAAAAGGATATTTCCAATTTTTAATGTTAGAATTTATTGATATGAATAAAAGGCATATTTATAAACACTTTTATTCCCTTTCGTTCAATATTTTCGATATTTTAATATAAATTTGAAATATTCAATTTTTTAAAATTATGAACTGAACTAAATAAACATATTGCCTCTTGCAATTAAACTTCAAGAATTCCAACAATCCATGATAATTTTTTATTAAATCTGTTCGATTAAGCATGATGATATAATATACATTTTAATTAATGATTATTTTATTTCTCATTATTTTCAAGGCAAAGATTTGTTTCTTTCCATTTATATTTGGTGAGAATTTTATACATTGCTAAACTTTTTCACTGGTTCCTACTTGCCTTTTCCCTTAGTAGACTTACTTATTTTTTCCTTAGTTATTTGCTTACTACTTTCTAGCAAAACCATGAATGGTATTAGTTTTAGATGATCTTTTTTTACAAATTAGAATTTTAGTACATAAAAATCTTAGATAAAATTTATGTAAGTACTTAGTTATTGGGTAATGTTGAACTTCCTCCTTCTGTGGAATAAGAATTCTTAATTGAAATCAACGAACAAAGTATTTATTTCAAAAGATTTTTAACAATTTTAAATTTTTTTCTGGAACTTTAAAACATTACTTTGAAATGCGTACATTTACTGTCAAAGTGAAGATCCAATCAATATATATAATAACTGAACCTATGCTCTGTTGTTGTATTGCGAACTATAAAGCTTGTCCGGTTAAATATATTTCATATAAATTTTTTAGCATGTTATTTTCAAAGTAGATATAATTCTTAAAAGCTTATTTAAATTGAACGAAATGAGGCTATTTTTTGTTTATCGATATTCTTCATGGTTTTTCAGGTACAATTCAATTTGGATTAAATGAATTCAAGGAAGGGATTATGAAATGAAAGATAAATTGCTTTCGATGGGTAAATAAAATTTACAGTTTATATTTGAACTGAAAATCCAAAAAGTTTCAGACATGAAAAGTTCATTAAGAAGCATTTATTTTGTGATACCTGGAAATAAATAAAAATGATTAAAGCAGTAAATAACTAGCTTATCAACATTGAATAATACAAATAATTTTTTTCAAAGCACAGATTCTCATTATTCGTATGTTGATCTCAATATTCATACCATACTTTGCAATATTTCACGTGCATCATTCAATTCTTCATATTTTCCCCGGATTTGACAAAAATGATTTACTTTGGAAAAATATACTTTTATCGAGAAATGCCTTGCTTAATGAAGAAGAATATAAATATAATGAATCTTTAACGTCAAATTCAAGTTGTAAATTGAATTTCTACCTGCATGCTACATGACCACTTGCATTAACTTTCCAGCCGGCGCATCCTCTATACCAAGATGAAAAGTCGCGAATATTTCCTATATGTTTTAAAGTAAAGTTTATGGTGTACAGCCCTTTCTCTCCTCTTTAGCTCGAAAATTCTTTGCCGCCAAGCAGAAGACGGATTGGCGACGTCGGAACATTTGCTTTGGTTGAGCAGGAATGTTCCTATTCGTGTCTTGTCCGCGCAGGAACCGTCATATTTTTATTTCGAGCTTCATCGTTGCGATTTTAATGGTTAGGTATGGGCTATATACGATTTAATCGGTGAATTTCTTCGAATTTGAATAAATCTCCGTTCGGAAATTATTCTTTGAAATTGAAATTCTCGTTTCTGGAAATTTTTTTAAAAAACCTTGACTCCTAACATTCAATGAAAATGCGAAGCTATTGATTTCCCGCTTTGCTGAAAGCGAAGCCGCTGAATTTTTTTTTCTTTAAAAAAATTCGCCCGGAACCTACTGGAGATGCCGCAGGCATTGCGTGCACAAGGCAACAATAAAATGCTCACTGCGCACCCAAAATAGATGTCCTGACTGAATTCGCCAAGCCATCTTGCTCTTGGCGACAAATAGTTGACGATCTTAAGTAGGGAGGAACGGCTGTGCACCGTAAACTTTACTTTTACTCCTATATGCACTATTCTAAAATATCATTTTTAAGAGGTAATTATTACAATTATGTTGTAATTGAGTAAGGTTTAATAAGTAGAATTGTTTTAAACCATTCCTTTTTTATTTAAAAAGGAATGGCAACATATGACAAAATAATAGTATAAAATGACCAAAGGACGAATGACGTGAAAATAAAATTAATGAAATTACCAATATTTCAATTGATATATTTACATTGGTAATATAAAACTGAAATAGAATTAGCAGATTCTCTCTGTCCTGTTAACACCTCGAATTGCAAACGGCGACTAACAGTTCGTGGAATGGAGCTGGAAGGATAGCCAAGGTCATGCTTTCTTAACACCCTTTGGTAAAAAGATATGAAACGAAGTTATTCATTAGTGCAGTGGTTCCCAACCCATGGGCCGCGGCCCACTTGTGGGCCTCGGATGGCATATTAGTTGGCCGCCTAATAGTCAACGTCGAAGTCAAGAAAGCTTCAAGTGCCGTCACTTGTTTTTTTTCCTTTAAAAACAATATATTTGTAATCCTTTCATAGTAAGCTTTACTAATTGCTGTCATATACGTGCATATAATATATAAATGCATTATATGTGTTTGTATTTTTTTACTTGCATATTTAGTTGGTGGTCCTCGAAATATTTTTTTTTTACAACAGGTTGTCCGCACAACCAAAAAGTTTGAGAACCTGCTGCAATAGTGTATCTCTCACGTACACGCGCCCGCTGGGAGATTAAAATTTGGTCCGAAATTATTGAGAACCATTTAATAGGCCTCCTTTTCATGCCAGATAGTCTTGACAATTGTAATTTTCAAATATTTTTGCGAGAAATTTTGTCCGAACTTTTAGATGAATAACTGCTATCATTCATCCAATTTATCAATTCAGTATTATGTGGTTTTGCATATTTGAGTTTCACATGTTCGTTACCTATTAAACCATGACAGCTGGGCAATAGTGAAGCGACATTGTGATACCCTGCATTCGCCGACAAATTAATCTGTCCTTTTCACTTTTTCTTTGTCTGAAGTTAACTGGAAGCTTCTTGTAGATATTTGAGGATATTGATGCATAAATCTCCGTACTTGCTGCGACTGTATAACAAACGTCGTGAATCTTCAAAATTGTTGGTAATATTATGTGCTGAAAATGTTAGGTATGTGTTAGAGTTCCTGGTTCCAGTTTTGAATAAATTATATCCCTCCGTTAGTCGCGCGGGGTACAGGTGTTCCCCATTACTTTTCAAAAACCTGCGCTTTAAATTCCATTCCTTGTTTAGAAATCAAACTTTCAGTATCTGTCCTTGAAATACTCAGGAACAATATGGCATAGTCATTCAAGTTCTCAATGTCAGTGCACGGAAGATAAGAGTGCACAAAGACACATAGGGGACAGATGTACCCCGCGCGCGTAAACGTGTAATTATAATTCTCAGTTGATCGTTCTTCTTCTTTCGATGGTGTTGTAATAATGCTTACTTTCTTAACGATTTATTATGCTTCCGTGTGAAATTCTGGCACTTTGTATGGTTTAATTTTTAATTTTTTAAATATTTAAGAAATTTTATTGAATTTCATTCTAAAAAATTAGTATAAATAGCTTAACAGCTGATAACTAGCTTTCTAACTTCGAATTTGCCAAAACAGTTTTAACAGAGATCTAAGCTAATTTATATCGATGGAATGATTTTAAATTAATGGGAATTATTAAAATAATTTTTACCATATAAGAATCGAAAAGAAAAAGTTTCTTTCATAGTTTCAAAGTCATATTCTTGAATATTTGCCTACGTTCGTGTCGTAATTATTTGAAGTAGTATTTCAGTTTTTATTGACGAGAGGTAATAACTAAAAATATGAAATGTTGTGCTTTATTACTCGACAAAAGGATGCTTCAAGAAATGTTATTGGGTTATGGTTCTCTCTTTCAAACTTTGAAAAACATCTACAATTGAATTTTTTTATAATTTTCAAACACAATAATATCGATAAGGATATGAGATGAATTGATGCATTAAAAATTTCAGTTTCATACTTATTAAACTTCTCATTTTATGCAGAGCTACCCTATGCCCACCTTCCGATGGAATTAAAAAGATCATAAAATATTATGTTAGCAATCAATGGGAAGACATAAAAAAACAATGTTAATGAGTAATAAAGGTAAAAGCGAATATTGTAGAAGAAATAGGGACAAAACTAACAAAAAATATGGTAAAAAATGCCATAATTAGGCCTGTAGTGAACATTTTAAATAAATATATATAAAATGTTGTGATTTTTCATAGTATTTTTGTAATCTCAATAAAAATGTTCATAATAGTCATCTGCATCTGTTTTTTCTTTTCTTAAATCTTTATTCTTTCATTTACAGCTCTTATATCTTTTGTCAGGAAAAAAATATTCGTCACGTAGATTTATCGTGGTAAATGCGAGAGGATAGGAATAATCACACGATAGAGTACTCGAGCTTTATTGACCCACCAAGTACCATTTACAAAAACTTATATACAGGCATGGAACATTCTAGACTTGAATGTTCTGGAAATAAATCAAAGATTCATTTACATATTATTAATTTGAATATTCTAGAAAAATGAAGAAACAAAACATGATTGAAAGAAATATTTGACCTCTCCCGGGCTTGAACTCACGTCCCAGACGTGAACGCTACCACTAAGCCATGGGGTTCGTCTACTCTTGCTTACAATATGTAGAAGAAAAGGAAGAAAAAATGGGGGACATAAGCATCCCGCGCGCCTAATTTTGAAATAAAATTTCTTGCGCCTAACGGAGGGTTATTAAAAAAAATCATATATTAGTTGAGTTTATTTTGTATTTAGCTCTTAGTAACAGAATTCTGCTTTTGGAACAATTGCAAGTCTGTACGGAACCACAAAGTGAATGCAGATGAACTATCATTTCATTTCCTTTGTTACTATGTTTCTCAACGATTCTGGATTGTTGGTAGTTGCTTCTCTAAATCCATAGTGCAAAATTAATCCATTTCTAATGAGAAATGTGAGCTCATCTGTTAAAAGGACGAACTGCCATCTTGTCTTGTCCAATCGAACAATATTTTGAGACTGTTTAATCAGACACTTTGCGGATGGCGGCTGAAATTATTGTTCCACATAATTTTGTTTAGAGGTTCTGGAATATGAAGGGACTTGAGGCTATTGGCATACAATTGTTCGCAACGAGACAAGGTACAATGGAGTTCCTATTTCTTTTCCCAGACAGTAGTAGAAAAATATAAAAAAGGCTCAGTTCGGGACCGCGCCGTAGATTTTTCGTGAAAACGTCGGGATAAAATCATAAAATAAGTGTTTCGTTTTAATATGTAATTTAATTAACAATCTCTTTCATACAATATTTACACAGAGTAGTATAATGTCTACAGATTATATATTTTTTACAAGTTTATCGCATGTAGCAAGGGAATGTGGTAGCTTATGACTTATCTATTCTGTTACCATTATAATACTCTATGTAAACATTGTATAAAAGTGATTGATAATTAAATTACATATTAATACGAAATACTAGTTTTATGATTTTATCCCGACGTTTTCACGAAAACTCTACGACGCGGACCCGAACTGCGCCTTTTTTATGTTTTATTTAGTGTAGTTTTTGATGGCGCCAACTCTTGACAGTATATAGAACTACATTTTGCGTATGCGCAGTAAAACATTATTTTATACAAATGCTGATATTTCCCGTAATATTCAAGTTGTTGTATTCAAATGTTAATACACTGTTTTTTTCACGTATTGTAATGTTTTCTGTAATTTTCTTATAATTCGAAAGAAAACTCTGCATGTTTTAATAAAAAAACACGCGGAGTTGTAATTTTTTAAATTAATACCGATATTTACTTATATTCTAACAAATATTTTTATTGTCTCACTTTGAGTCCTAGTAAAACTCTTTAAGCTCTTTAAAATGACACCACAATCAACCTCCTAGCTAATCGCGTTTACACGTTACACTTATTTACATTACATAAAGCTAATTAATAGCAATCGAATTTCGAATAAAGAACATACGGTGTATATTCGTTTATTCGGTTAACACCATCCCTCTGATGCTTATCGTTTTATTGAATAATTGATAATTCAAAAGGCAAAAAAATAAACATTAAAATTTTATTATAAAATATCATCATAAAATGTTTGCAAATCGAAACATCCATAAACAGTTGTGAATGGCGATCGCGAAAGAAAAGAAGACATCAAAAGTTCTTAAAATCACCTGTTGATTGATTTAAATTGCGATGTTTTTGGAATAAATTGCTTCCTTTGTAATATTAAGTTAACATACACTTTCTTAGATGACATTCGCAAAAGAAAAAGAGATTATGAGAAGTTTTGACACTGAGTTGCTATGGATATTATTGATATCCATTATTTTCAAAGTAAACGGTTGGACTAAAAAATACGATGAAACTTTCTCAACTTTGTTAATAATAGCTGTTTGAAGTTGATGGGAAAATATTATTCCCTCTTTTTTCAAAGAATGAAGTTAAAAATTTGTAAGAAGAACGAGCAATTCTATAAGTGAAAAGTGCCAGTTGTCGTTTCTTTCATGGAAGCTGCGTTAAATCTGCAAAATCGTTTGAATATATCAGACTTGTTTGAACACAAGTATTAAAATGGAACCCCAAAAGGGTTTTGATGCTCTCTACAGGTACACATTCTTGATATTCCGATTTTTATGTATTACTGAACCTGAACAAAATCCGATTGAAAATTCGATAATACGAAGACAAAGAAGTTTAATGTTTATTTCAAATTTCTGCATTTCAACTATTATTATTATATTTAATGCATCTTTCCTGACCTACATGCACGGATTTGCAATATGTAGAGCTAATGTTATTATGGTATCAATTGCAATGATTCATAGATGGGTCTTAAGCTTTAAACTTGAAAAGCTGAAGAAAATAAGGCGCGATTTGGAAGCACTAATTGTGCATTTAAACCTACCTGTAATAGAAAATAAAAATAAGTTTCTCTGTTCAAATTTAATTTTCACTACTTGTTTACAATTTCATATATTCATTTTCACTTTTTTCACTATGGTTAACGTTCGTATGAAAGTTATGGTGTTCGAAATCAGCCTACCTGACCCAGCTTTATGGATTATGGCTCTACTATATTCTGCTACCCAATTGTTTATAATGTTACCTATGAATAATTTTTCTGTCTTTTACATGATTTTATGTCGACACTTGCAACTAGTGATAAAAAATTTCTCTAAACATCTGCGAACAGTGCACGATTCGGAATACGAAAAAGTTCTCAATGATTACATATCAATCAGAAAATTTGTATCAGAAATGGACAACAAAATATCATTTTTAGTATCGACTTCTTCACTTTACAATGCGTGCACCATGTACTTTGGAATATCAGTTATTTTGCACCCTGAAGAATATTTCAATGTTTTTCAATGTCTGGCGGTATTGTGTCTTGTTATTGGAAACTCCATGGCTTATTTGGGACTTACCATGGCAGGATCACTAATATACGAATCAAGCAATGATTTGTGGCTTCAAGCTCATAAGGTTTTGTGTGCGAAACC
>BGPR01001359.1:83484-121511 GCA_013235015.1 Araneus ventricosus | reverse complement strand
TTTTATGAGATGGAGCATTTTTTAGGAAATGATGAATCATTATGATTTAAAATAGACATTTATTAGTGACCACATTTAGAACATATTTACATATCACATCTTATAGTAAAGCAGCAGCTTACGGCTGAAGTCTCTCCGAGAGAGAATGCTTGAAGACCATAGCACTTCCTCTCTTTCCTCTCTTCAAATGACACCAAGCAGAGACAAGTAAGTATATATACTCTAATAAAGCAGCATCACATATCCAGCTGCAGAATCGGATAGACAACGTTATACGATTCCGATTAAACTCTTTACTAAAATGGATGTCCAAGTGAAGTGATTAATTTAAAGAAAAATGCTTCAAATCTTAGAATAAAATTTTGTGAGAGACAATTTGAAAAGATGCAAGCTTCTTAGCTTAAAATGCAGGTACCAACAATGGCCCCGCCTCTCGCGTGCCTCTGAAAAGCTTTAAAATTTTTCATTTCACTACATGACATTAAGAAAATTACTCTTACAAGTGTATAACAAATTTCACATGTATATACAAACATTAGAAAACTTTAAAATATTTCAAATATACATATGCAGGCTGTCTGGGTGAGAGGACCTATAGGAGCTTCCATTATCATAATAAAGGGCTTACAAGAATTAAAATAACATCTCCACGTGACAAAGACAGTAATTACCTCAGGTCAGACGGAACCTTCAGTACTCTGGCGGTTTACAATTACTCCGAGACGGGTATTAGAGGCCAGCTCTGTGCCACTTGGCACTCACTCGATGAAGGCGGCATCCCCGTGGGCAATTAAAATCCTCGAGACCAGACAGGCGGCATCACATGTAAATAGAAAAACATTTAGAAAAATACATTCATAATAGAAAATCATGCCATTTAAGCATTTGAATTTGAAAAGGTTTGCCAGTACATACCCTGGTTTTATATTTTAACACAAAAAAGTCTTTTTAAAAATTTAGACAAATTACTTTTAGTTACTTTGTGGTCTGGGGTATTTAGTTTGGTATTGATATACTTTAGGATGAAAAGTTTCTCAAAATACTAAATTTCTGATAAAGTGATATTTGACGTCAATATGTTTGATGCTTTTCTACTGGTGATTTAGAAAATCAATAGCTTGAATTATCCACAAAAGAGGAATAACTAGTTACATTGGGTTTTTTATTACATTCAAATTCTTTAAAATTCGGGATTTTACGAGTCTTCTTTTTTGCAGTTCCCATAATGATACATATTCACTTTCCATTTATTAGGATAAACTAACACATTTCTGTTTAAAAGTTTTCCGCTATATTGAATTCGAATTATCAATGAAAAGAATCAGACCTCAATTGAAATTCGATCATCTCTATTGCTGGAAATCAGCGTCCACTATAACAATTGATGTTTTAAATTATTTATTTTCAGACAACTTCAATTTATAAGTTTTAGTTTGGCTTCATGGCAAATAATTTAAGTAATATATCCCAATACTAATCCTGGGTCGTTACTTTGGAATTGAGACAAAATATTAACAGCATATAAATATCTGTCCTTCCCAATATAAGATAAACATCCCAAAGATTTCACATACGGGGAATTTAGACTTGGTACTTGAAATTTCAACTTCTGCTTGGACATTTGTGTTTTAGAAAGAACTATACCAACTGCAATAGGTAATGAAATGTAGGATAGTTAAAACACTGATATTTCGCATACTTTATTCCGACTGATGAATAAAAAAGTTCATTTCTCATTTCCTCAATTCACCACCGAGCAATTTACAGGTTTTGCTAAAACTTTAAAGATCAAATGGGTACTTAAACATTTATAGCATCTTTAATTAAAGTTCAGTTTAGCAAATAGAACAATATCGCCCACATAAAACCAGCAGTGTATTATCCCACGATATATACACAATTTGTTGATTCCAATTTCTTAAAACAAATTTTCCAATACAGAGTGAATTTCTAAACCATTCTCTCCCAGACTGATGTAAACCACATATAAGCTTTTATTTAAATGACATACGTGGTCAGGCTATTTGGATCAAACAAATCCTGTGGTTGTGACATAATAGTTTCCTGTAGTGAAGCGTATAAATAGGCACATTTTATATAAAGTTGGGAATGTCGCCATTTTGCTTACAAACTAATGAAGAAACATTCAAAAATTTACCACAGGATTAAAATTTCGTCGTAATGAATTCCTTGAATTTGTCCAAAGCCCCACTGCCACTAATCTGTATATATCTCACTATTACCTTTTCATCTTGTTTTAATAAACCCATCGTAATAACTTTGCCGTTTTGCAGGTTTTCAAACAAAGATCCATACTTTACGCTCTTTTATGACTTGAATTTCTTCTTTTATTGCATCATATTTCTCAGCCTGAGGGGTTCTTAAAGCTGCATTAAAATTGCTTGGGAATTTGAACCTCTAGTCAATCGTTAGTTTGCTTCCTCCGTTACTATTCCCGAATATTTATGTTTACCAGAAATATTAAATGAGGCTTTCTCCAAATTGTAAGTCTTACAATATTCTTCGATATCTTTATAACAATGAAAACGATCTTTCGAACCTTGAATATAATAATAAATGTCGGATTCTAGACCTATCCTTACGTGGAACGGCTTTCTTTAAATAACTCTCGAGTTTTCTGTTATTAGATAGTCTCCTGTTCAGAACTTTTGTGATTTTGGGGTTCTAGTGATACTCCTAAATTCCACTGCATGCAATAAGCCAGGACGCTTTTAGCTTATCCAGCAGCTCTTCATAATTAGTATTACTCAAGCTGCCTGTCTCTACTTTACAAGACTAACAAGTGATATTGGCAAACTCGCTTCCTGTGCATAACAAAAATACCTGCACGTAATTTTTTATTTCAGAACAGAAAAATTAAACAGCATATCAAAATTGTCAGGCATGTCATCACATGAAAGTTACGCATTTCTCAGTGTGGTGACATCCAACTTCAAATGTTTGCATTCCTAGAGGATTGTCGGAGGCATTCTGAAAATTCGTTGTGCATAGAATGAAACTTCTATAAATCATACGCTGATATAGATGAACATTACTTAAGAAATTTTATGAATATCTGTAATCCTTCATCTGCTTCCTTCGATGCAACTTTCTTGGTCTGAATGTCGTCTTTGTTTTCCAGCATCTAATACCTCCTTATCATGCATACATTAATAGTTTAAAATCCCAGTACAACTTCGATTATTTTTCAGTCATGCAGAGAGTGAGCGACGGGAGCAAAATTATCTATATCCATTGAAATGTGCATGTCCTCTTCAATTAAATGGTCCGTTAGGAATTTTTTTATCCGATAAGACTAAATTTTGGATTAAAATTAATAGTTCCAAAAGTTCATTATATTTATATCACTCTAATTGGGTATCGTTTACAAAAGATTTCACTAATTCTAATACTTAATTACACAACGATTGTCTTTGATATCAGTAAAGCGTACGTTGGTGTTTCATTAATTTAGAATGTATACATTCTGCCAGTTTTTAATGTAAGTTTAACCACACCATTTTATAAATTTGACAATACCGTTATAAGTTATTTAGAAAAATAAATTCTGCTCTAAATTTTATTGATTTTTCCTGAACAATATTAAATTCGAAGAGTGTAAATTGATATTTTATTTGCTAAAGCTCTATTGAATTTTCTTAGACCATTATTGGTATTCAGATTTTTATGTGGTGTTTAAATTTATATACATATGAGTTTGAAAATTTAAAATAATATGCAAATGCATAATATATAAAACGTCTCGTAGAAGTAACATTCACTACTAATGACTTCTAGGGTATCATGTTTTTCGATGAAATGATAAGTTAGCCATTTCTGGAACGTGAAAATTTAAAAGAACTATTACAGTTAAATTGGCATCTAATGAATGACTCTTACAACTACCAGTTATCGTGATAAATAAAATATTCATTTTATTGGCTTTAAATAATATTTTTGTCTGAAAAATTATTTTCCTTCTTTCTTCTGCTTAACTCTACAGCGTTTAGACTGCAGCTTTTGCAATTTAGACAATTTTAGATAAAGGGTAGTGCACGGATAGTGAAATACTGTGTAAGGCGTTTCATCAAGATTCTTCGCTGTATTGGGTGAAACATAATTATCCATATTTACAAAATAATATATTTATTGACGACTTCCACAAAGACAGAAATTTTAAACAACTATGTACATAACACACATTCATTGACATCGGAATCCTCTTACAAACAATTCTTCTTCTGCGTTGCTAGGAAACTTTGGCTATAGACAAATATGGTGTTGCCATTCTATTATTATTACCTTTAAAATATATTGGTGCCAAATGATTTTTTAAATGTTTTCTTTTATGGCCAAAGAATTTTTTTAATTAAGTTCTCTTTTTAATATTTTAATAATAATCGGGAAAACAATAATTTTACAAATATACATTTTTTTATTTGTTAAATTTCATACTGATTTCTGTGATATAAATCGAATACTGACGAATATAATGAATGAAAATTATTTAGATAAATATTTGTGACTTTTTAAGGAATAAAGTTCACTATTTTGATTCCCTCTCTAAGAAAGTTTTTTATCGCATACGATATATTTAGAATCCTTATGAAAAAGACGTTATTGTGGATTCTTCTTTTCACGGTAATATACTGTTTCTTTATTTTTTAGAATTATTCCTTCAGGATAACTAAAAACGCTGAAAAATATCAGTAAAACTACCAATTGCGCACCCCTTTTTACCTTATTTTTTACCATGCAGATTATGTTACCATTTTTTTTTACTTGTCCCTTTTTTATGAAAATGTCATCTTTAAATATAAATCAGTTTCATCATCAACAGTATATCAAATTTCGAAGTTTATACGGATATAATAATGTTGCCGAATTTCAGATCGATTATTTTAAAGTTGGAACAAGTGTTTTAATCATTTCCACTAGGCAGTATATGAATTAAATATTTTCTGACAAGCTCATCAGGCACAACTATTCATTTTTTATTATAAAATACAACTAAAGTCGGCGTTTACCATCTAAAGAAATAATGTAAGGTAAAAATCTCCTAATTTTTAAAGCATTTTTCTTTGAGATAAATTCAATTAAAGTTTTATCTTGTGCATTATTTATTCATATATTTTTTTACAAAGATTTTTCTATGAAACCATTCTCGCCTTGCGTCACGCATCAAGACAGTTTTTTAAAAGGCCTTTTTTCAGTTTTCTCTATTTTTTATCCATATAGAAAAAGTGCCTCACACAGAAAATTCTTAATCTCACGCATCAAGAAATTTCGAGTTTCCCCTTTTTTGTTCTTTGTAAAGAAAATGTGCCCTCAATTTTTATTTTTGAGAAATGTGGTTGACTTAATCACAAAGAAAAGTTTTTTATTTGTAAAAAAATGAGTAAATAAATAAACATGATTTTTTCCTTGGGGAAGGGGGTATTACGGTTAATTAGTTTTAATTTTCTTAAATAATCCTACAATACTATGTATAATCTGATTATAAATTTTTTCATACGGCATCACAAGATTCATTCAAATATATTCGTTCTAAAAATGAACAGAAAGATCTAGATTCTACTTCCGAGAAATTATTAATTGTTATAGATATCATCAATTTTTTGGTACAGAAGAAGCAATTTATTTAAATTTAGCTAGAAATATATTCAAAATGAAAGTTGTAGAAGAGGATTACAAAATCTTCTATATCGAAACATATTTAAATATATAACAAACATATATTACTTAACTAAGGTTCATTTTAATTAACTGTATGTGTAAGAGAGAGAAGATCCTATTTTTAAAACTGTCGAACTTCAACACAGAATTCTAGGATGTGTTAATATATGATAATCCCTCAAATTCACTATTGTCAAATTTCCAGCCTACCTGAGATTAAAGAAATCGGAAATTTTTCTTACTAGAAATTTTTTTATCGTATAGAAAACGCTTTTAGTATTGCACATAGTGATATTAATTCTAAAGAAACGGAAAACATGATTAGTTATGGATGAAATGAAATAGTTTATCTTATGGTTAGAAAAATGTTATAGATGAACAATTGTTTTCACCGTCCTTACTTTTCCTCTTACAAACGATATCTTCAATTTAAATTTTTGTTCCTAATTTGTAAAATATTCTTACAATAATTAAACGTCAGAAATTAGCAGTTAAGATGGAATCAAATGTTGATATTTAATACTTTTTCATTTTTAAAATGAGTTTTAGTTTACACTACAATATTTTATATTAGTTCTTTAAAAAATTGGTAGAATAATGATTAACTAGCAAGTTTTGTCTCATAATGCTATAGACAAGAGAAAGAAAAAAAATTAATTCATTTCTTAGAGATTAGTTTTATTTCAAAGTAATACAGATGGTGTAACAAACTTTAAAAAATGCAGTTAAGAATGGTCCCTTTGTCTACATGAGTCATTTCTGAAAGTGAAAGAAAACTCGTCAACAAACTTTTAAACTCCCTTCTTTGTTAATTGCCATCACGTTGTCATTTTTGTTTAGCAAAAATTGATTCTTTTATAATGCTAAATCAAGTTGCTTTATGTTCCGAAGAATACATTCTTAGTAGCCAACGAGAAGGAACTCTCTACAAACAATTCTTCGTTGATGAAGTTGCATTGTTATTGGTATGATTAATATTCATCACCTGCAGAATAAACATTCAGCATAAAATTTGTTAGTGACGACATCACATGTATCATAAATGGTATTTGGAACTGAAGGATATTTGTTCTTCATTCCTTGAATTTCTTTTGGGACATAACATATAACATTTGATGAAAAAATATGTGGTTACGTGTTTTAGAATGAAACTAAAGGTAATTTAATATTTTTGGACAAAATGAATTATAATTGAATAAAAATTGGTCACCGACATGGGACGAAGACTTGAGCAAAAGTGTAGTCTCTAGAATGATGGTTTTAATTAATTATTTTAATAATTTAAAAATTGTTTACGAGCTTTGATTTAACTTGACTTGTTTCATGTTTGTAAAGACGGAATTTCTTAGTTTATTTTTCATTCATTTCCTGATGTGCTAGAGTTTCGTACACTGAGGTACTCTCGTTCAAAATACCTTCTTTAATAGTTTTACGATTTAATTACCAATTAATCGATCGTTTTATTTCTTATGATTGGTGTCACGTAGTAGTAAATTTAAGAAAAAAAAATGACCTGAAGTTTCCTTAATATTTATAATAATGAAATATTAATTACCCGCAGAAAAGTAGGCAATAATTAATATAAAGAATTTTGTTTACT
This sequence comes from Araneus ventricosus, assembly GCA_013235015.1. NCBI lineage: Eukaryota > Metazoa > Arthropoda > Arachnida > Araneae > Araneidae > Araneus > Araneus ventricosus. The sequence continues at coordinate 114,235 of BGPR01001359.1, read as the reverse complement.
TTTTAGAGCAGTAATAAAAGTGTGATCGTTTTCATTTTCTTCAAATTTTTATTTACATTTAAAAATTCAAGCAAAAATATTAACTTAATGAAATGTGCCATCTAACAGTATGCATTGCCATTTCGTAAAATAGAGGCTTAAATCATTACTAAAAAACTTAAAGTAATTTAAAAAATTATAATATTGAGGGCTCAATTTATTTTAATAATTTTCAGTGCTTGCATTTAAAACATTTAAAAAATAGGTCGCATAAAAAAACGTAAGAGTTCGAATCATATGATTATAAATTGGCCAAAGAATGGGTTTACAGGAACAAGTGAAACCATGTTGGCCATACTTACTTATATAAATACAAATATACGGAATTTGATTGCATCTAAATTTTTCCTTTTGTTTATTCGTCGAGTTATTCCTTATTGATCCTGTATGATGATTGATCGATTACTGTATTTTTAAAATCTTACTTGAAACTTTTGGCTTCAAAAAATTTAACCTATTTCTTTTCTCATATACATCGATGTTTACAATTTCATATACTCATTATTTAAACCAAGATCAATATCCTGTTATTGACATATGTGAGTTTTGAAAATTTCATCTCTTATCAGCAGATGGTATTGCTGATGGATAAGAAATACTGAACTTAAAAATTTTTATGTCACCTATGTATCTAACTATTGTATTTAGTTTCAGAACTCAGTTGCTTTCGTAAAAGTGAAATAAATTTGTAATTCATGTTGAGTATCTGGATCTCTTTGGAATAACTTCAGATTGTATTTTTAGTACTCTTTGAGAACTGCATTTTCGCCATTAAATGAAAAGTTGCTTCAAATATAACTATTAGTGCTAGTACATTATTTGCTAGATGATGTGTGAAAAGTTAAATACATTTTTATAATCATAGTAATAAAGGTAGAATTTTCATATTTAATTGCGAAATTTAAAAACTTTTATTTTCCTTAGAAACAAATACTCGAATACTCGATACTGCTTTTCTGACTGCTACTAATGCGAATAGTAATTTGTAGACATAATTTATTTCGAATTGCAGTAATCATATGTACATTTAATATATTGAATTTTACTTTCTATGCGTATAATTATTTATAAATATTAACAAAAGGAAACATTATACCATTTCAGAAAAGAAAAAACACAATAAGAAAGCAGAACATAACGCTATCGTCCGGTACGCGTCATCAGCAGGGAAATCCCGAACGAGCGTATACTTATTATCGGTGTTTTCTAACACAAACTCTAGTAATAATGCAAAAAAGAGTTTTTTTACCGGAACACCGAGCTATATTCTGTATTTGTTTATTATTGTACAGTATTTATAAATATTTATACATGTACCAGCCAGTTCAGATTTTTTAATCAGGTTTTGAAATATATTCTGGTATAAAATACTTAGAATTTGTAATTCACAAACTTTAAATTCTAAAGGAATATAATAAATTCCATTAAATATGCAAAGGTGCAAAATCAAGCTTTGAACCGCAAATGTTGGATATTTTAGAGACAGCTTTTACACGTTTGAATGCTTTCATAGGAAATTGTGTACTTGTTTTCATCGATTATTGGTAAAGCAGATTTTGCATCAAAAGAAAAGACAACAATAATTTAGTTCTCTCTAAAAAGACTGCTTAAAATACTTTACTACGTTCCCCTTTTGTTTGAGTATAATTTTTTCACCAATTATTTTTTCGACACAAAAAAGGCACTTAAACTTCTGAAGCCTTTCAAGATTTAACTTGATTCTCAGAAAAGAAATAAGAAGAAAAACTCTTCCTGGACAATCTGAAGAAAAAAAGCAAAGCAATCAAATTTAGAAGAAAGAACACAGCTAAACCTGGTCAGCTTTCAGCAAAGATTTCGCAATGAATTTAGCAGTCATTGCCTTATCTCTTTTTGTAAACGAATTTCCACTTTTTTTCAGTTAAGTTGACACTTTTCTATTCAAAGAAAATCCGTTGGATAGTTTCCTAGAGATTTGTTCCAAAGAAATTTTTGTTTTAAACACATTAATTTGTTTACATTCAATAAGCTGGGAAATACAAACTTGAGTCGATTTTTTAATCTCCTTTTTCTCAGTCTCATTTATTTGTTCAGATCAGAGTTTTTATCTAAAGTAGTAAAGCGCTTATAGTTAGTTAAACTTTAATTCTCTGCCATTAAAATGGATGCGTAAATTCCTTTGAAATATAAAATTTATACATATCTAGAAAAAGAAAATTTATGAAGTCATCGAATAATTATCGTCAGATGAAAATTGCGTTTTTCTGATAACAATTGTTTTATTTATTTATTTTACTTCAGCTCTTTGAAATGGACGTATTCTTCACACAGACATATGAAAGAAATTTTTATGAAACAGAAAGAAATCAAAGTAACTTCTAGAAAGAAAAAAACTTTTTTTTAGTGTGCTAATAATTTTTTAAAAATTATTTTCTACATTTTAGTCTTTAATTTACAATTCTTCGGCAAAGGCAGATGCTAACAAATTATTTCTTATATCATAATCTTTGCTTTAATTTTAATTGCATTAACATGTCGTTTCGAAATTAAACGACTGCTCTATTAGGGCGAGATTACAAATTTTGAAGGTAGAGGAATACAGCACCTATGAAAGAAACATCTTTTCTAAATTTCAATTTAAATCATCGGAAGGATCTTTGTCAGAGATGATTTTGATGTTCAACAATCATATATTTTTGGATTTGAGTAAGGGAATTGAGTAAGGAGATATTGTGACCAAATCATCATGACTTTCTTAAACCTTAAACATGCTTATACAACGTCCACAACGACCTGACCTACCCAAACAGGTGTAAGGCCTGGGAAATCACCCGTGGACATAGATATATAGTCTTTGTATTCCTTTTAATTTTCAGAAAAATTCGTTGTAAAAAAAATTGGTTAAAATTTAAATCTAAAGATAATGTGATAAGGCCAATTAAAAATTATAGTATATATATATTATAATTGGGTTTTTTGCCCAAGTCGAAGTAATTTATCTTTATTACGGAAATAATGACTTAATGTTTGTCTTGGAATTTTCTGGAAATGTCTTGGAATTTGTCATGGAATTTTGACGCAAATGTCTGCTATAATAGTCATAACTAAAGTAAACTATTAATCAGTTAGAAAATGTAAATAAGGTTCTGTCTGAAACGGAAATATTCATTCATGTTTTAAAGCATATTGTAGTTAAAATTATCTTCAATGGGGCTGGATTTTTGTCAAATAAATATATAAAGTAAAAGAACGTCATATTGCATTTATTTAAATAACAGTTTATACCAAAATATGATACAAGAAATCTATAAGCTTCTGAAAACTCAAAGTACACATAGCATATGAAATTTCATACAGCATTATTTAAAATACTCGAAGTATTTCTATTAAATCTACAAATGAATATTTCAGCAAACTTTTTATGCTATTTGTAAAGGAAAGAAACTATAAATATTATATTGTAGAAAGAATAGAGAACTGCGTTGTAAATTCAGCCGGAGAGTCGAAAATTCTTGAATTTCCTGTATTTGGTATCCAAAAGTTGTTTTGAATTTATAGACAACATCAACATATTGCTGTTGGAAATGTCAACAAAATTTACGAAGTGTCATTGAATTTCATATCAATCGAACCATTTGCTACTTGCAGTTAACTCTATGAGCCCTATCCCGTCTCAAACCGCCCCTTTCAACAGAGGCCGGACTCAGGCGGTTTCGGGCGTCTGAGCTAATTTCACGAGAGAAAAGTAGTTCCTTTCTTTGTTGAAAATTGACCTCCCAAACTTGGGTGTCGTCCTCCTGAAATTTCTGTAAAGAAAGGAAGGATTTCATTCTGTTTTCATGAACGAAAATTCACTTTTAAAGTTTTTTAGGTACTGGAATTGTCACTCTAGCCGGATTCAGAGAGTTAAACGACTTTGCCCCACCCTATTCTCAGGGACTGGGTTATCTCTTATTTACCCTTAGAGTATTTTTAGTTAGCTTTTGTGAAACGTGTTTACTGAATTACATCAGAATCGCCCAAGCCACCAAAATCATCGAGCATGTCAATTGGCCTCTTTGTTAGGTTATTTAGGTGTCTTTGTCCCCCTCCTACTTTCAGGGACTGTGGAAAAGACTGTTTTCCTCTACAGAACTTCAAGTCTGCTAATCAGGATCGTGTATAACAAGTGTTATCAAAATCGCTCCAGCCGAAAAGATGTGATGTTCGAACAAACATATATAAATGCATACATACATTGAGTTTAATACAAATAAATTATTATAAAAATAAAAAATTTATAAATTAAACCTCGAAATTCCACGCTGGGATGTTTAACAAAAGATACGAAATAAATATTGTAAAAATCTTTTGAAATAAAATTCTCATTTTTTTTTCTATCGGGCTTCCGTATTAAAGGGAAACATTTATATAACTTGATGTTCCTTAATTTCTGAAAAATGCCTTCAAAATATTATGAAACAAAGTACTTAAGGTGGAAAACAGTGTCCGTAAAAGTGTGACAAATTTTATCCTAAGTAATTAACTAAATGTATTCATTTTTCACGTAATAAAACTGCAAAACGAATTTAAAATAAGATCGCCTGGATGCTTAGAATAATAGAAATAATACCCGCCCTCCGGGCGTGTACGCGGCCAGCACCCACTTTGTTCAGCAATGTCCCTGCCACCTCGCTGGTTCGAAGCTCTCAGCCATTACTTTTTTTCATTTTTAAATACTGCCTGAAGATTAGTGTAATACACCATAAAACCATAGTATATTTCATTTTCTTTGTAGTCAATAGATTCCTTTAGAATCGTAAAATCTTTCAATAAACCTCATCTAGTTGTAACGTTCTGCATAATTTTTTACGAATTTCGGCATGAAAGTCTTCAGATCCATAAATACAGATTGATATCGCCCTTCCTAAATAGTTTCCATCACATATAATAGGTATTTTTCAATATTTTTGACAAACCATTGTGATGGAGCTGTTGGGATCTATATATTTAAATAATATAGTAAAACCTTCAGACAGATAGCCAGCCCCAACCACTCGACGGATTTCGATAATTTTTATTTCATATGGAAGCTTTTGACGTCTAACTTTGCAATAAAGTGTCGAATTACCACACCACCCCCAATTTTTGAACGAAATCGAAGAAAACACTTATCCTCTGTACATTGCCTATGGGTAAACCTTGTAGAAATCCTCCAGCCCCAACCACCAGACCGATATCAACAATTTTTATTTCATATGAAAACTGATGACGTCTAGATATGTCATCAAGGGTCGCTTGCCCTTCATCCCCCCATTTTGGAACGAAATCGAAAAAACATTTCTCCACCATACATTCTCCAGATGTTTTTTTCGATTTCATTCGGAAATGGGGGATAGTGAGGGGCAGGGGACCCTTTATTCCAAATTTAGACGTCATAAGCTTTCAAAGTGAATAACAATAGTCGAAATCGGTTTTGTGGTTGGGACTGGGGGATTTCTACAAGGTTTTTCCCCATATATTCACTCGTACACTGTACAGTGGAGAAGTATTTATTCGATTTTGTTCTAAAATGGAGGATGGTGGGGCAGGTGATCCTTGTTGACATATCTAGACGTCATAACCTTTCATAAGAAAAACAATTTGTTGAACTCGGTAGAGTGTTTGAGGCTTTTGTATTAGGTGAAGGTTTATTTTACCAAATTATTTTAAATATATAGATGGATAAATGTACATTAAGTAGACTTGAACTGTATCCAAGAACTTAAACATTTAATTAGAAAAAAATAAATTTTACACATAAGATGCATTACGTATGTCAGCAACGCCTTTTAGAGTTCGAATATTATCCAATAATAAGCAGTATGTAAATACTGTTCCCATGGTTGCCAAAATAAAACTTCTTGTAATAGGCAGAATTTTCCAGACTGTCACTTGCAGGTTCTTCTCCAAGATAGACAAAAATCGCTGTTGAAAGCTGTTGACTTCAGGCTTCCTGCTAACGACTTCGTTTGCTTTCACACACAAATCAATGCCGGCTTCATGTACCAATGATCCGGATAAAGTTAAACCCATGTAAGCCACAGAACAGGATATAAATAAACATCCTACAGATAAACTTTGAATCGTACTCATGAATTCCTCTGGGTGAAGAATCACAGTCATCCCAAAATACATGCTGCATGCATTATAAAGAGAAGCAGTAAATACAAACACAGACAGCTCATCCTCAATTTTTGACACAAAAGTTCGGATGGAAATATAATCACGAAGAAGTTTTCCATATTTTGTATCGGGTACAACTGTAATATTTTTAGTGAACTGTCGTATACATAGTTGCAATTGGCGACATAAGATCGTATAGTAAGCAATAAAAGTGTTCATCGGTAACATGATGGCCAGTTGTGATAAGCAAAATATCAACACCAACAACCATAGAACAAGATCGGGTAAGCTGAGCTTGAACAACACAATTTTCATGCGAATATCAACCATATGTACATAACTAAAGATGTTAACAGGAATGTATAATAGAGTCGTAAGAAGAAAACTTGCAATTAGTAACTTCTTTTTATCATCAGTAATGAAAAAATTCTTATGCTCTGTCAATGCTGTCATTTTGGAAGAAATGTTTTTCAGATTGTGTATTCTGGCACTTAATATCCATCTATTAACAAGAGTTGTTAACACCAGGACAACATTAGCTCTACATATTGCAAATTGATGCATGTAAAATAGAAAAGAAGCATTAATTATTCCAAGAAAAATTGTAATGAAACAATTCGAGATGAACATCAGGTATTTTCGAAACTGAATACTCCTATTTTCGTTATGGTTTCCTTTCCATCCAAATATCATTGATAACCGAAATACGAAGAATATACATTTATAAAGGACATCAAAATCACTTTTAAATTTACTTTTAATTGTTTTTCTTTTTTCTAATTTTAAAGAATGTTGCATTAGCATCAGTTTCTGATCTTTACTTGTAGCAAATAAATAGCTGCATTAAGTCTAGAAATCGGCAGAATTCTGTGTCGTAAATAGGTGGGAAAATCAATTTTTTTAGAACTCACGAAACCGAAAGTGCGCTTAATGCAAATATTTGATCAATAAAAATGATTTCCTGTTATATCCATAGCAACGTATTTTCATTTATCGAGATTTGTTTACAACATTTTTCTGTTTTATGGCACTTTTCTTTGAAAAGTAAGACGATGTATAAGATTTAATATTATGAAATTATCAATTATTGTCAAGACTGTCAGTTTAATGAATATCGACAAAGAAAGCAATTTCAGAAATCACAGGTCAGTTTTTGTTGATCTGAAAATCAATTTTCATAATGAATGGTCTAAAATCTAATTTCTTCGAATAAACTTTTCTATTGCGAGAGTAATTATTTTTACTGGAAACTTATTCTTCCTTTCAAAGGATAATGTAAGGGTATTATTTAGTATCAATGGCTGTATATAAAAGATAATACTTAGAAAATGATTATATTTACTTCTGAGATTCTGTAATATTAAAGCTCTTTCTGTACATATCATAATTTGACCATAATTTATGTAGATTAGCTCTTTGATTTTTAGAATGGCATGTTTTCTTTACACATAAAATCATAATTACCTTCATTAAAATATAAATAAATGTGAAGGAAATTAAATACTATATATATTTTGATGCAAATTAAATTATCAATTATTATATTAAAAGTGACCAACCTTTCCACTAATTCATGAATGAAACGAATATCGAGCTTACTATTTCTTTATATATAATTACTCTATATTCATGATACTTATTGTCTTTTTTAAATGTTAAAACACACATATGGTTGATACACATCTTTTTTTGAAAATCTGAATTATTCGTTAAGACCTGACAAAGGAAGTTTAATATATATCCTGCAGCATTGGTGTTTAAAATGCTTGAAACCAGACTATAGCACATCAAAATATTCACGCCGATAAATATTGCTTTAACTTTGCTTTTGCTTTGCTAACTTTTTTTTTAGTTCTCTTTTTCCCTTAGCCTAAGGATATTTTACACTTATACAAAAGTTATAATACATTGATTCTTTTCTTTCTTTCGTCAAATTATGTAACTATTTATATTTGGGCACAGAAGAAAATCTCCAGTAAAAGATTACAGAATGAAGAAAACTCTTTTAAAACTTTAGCAGATGTTGACATAAATTTCTTCTATATAATACTCAAAATATCTTTTCTTTTGAAAATTCTTCTTGGCTTTGTTTCAGGTTTAAAAAAGAATATTTTCATTGAGAAGATCAATTTTATTTTTTTAACAACGAAACAAAGCGATCCAATTGCATTGCATGAATGTAAGTGTTTGATAACTCAGTTTAACAACTTTTTTTACAACACAGCTTTCGACATTGATTTTAATCCTTCGCTCGGTATTAATTTCACATAATTGGCATCCAAATGTATTTTAGTTACATTCATATTAATCCTTTGTTCTGTATTAATTATATATAATTGGCATCCAAATGTATTTTTGTTACATTGATTTTAATCCTTTGCTCTGTATTAATTGCATATAATTGGCATCCGAATGTATTTTTGTTACATTGATTTTAATCCTTTGCTCTGTATTCATTGCATATAATTGGCATCCAAATGTATTTTTGTTGCATCGAAATTATTCCTTCGCTCTCTATTAATTGTATATAATTGTTATCCGAATGTATTTTTGTTAAGTACCATTATTTGGCGAATTTTAATGTTTTTTTTTTTTCGGATTTGCAAGACGTATTTTATCCGTATTTTGATGTCAATTGCTGGTAATTGATGTAAGAGAAAAATGCTGAGAGTGGACAGCCACTTGATTAGTACAGTACCGTAACTTCAATTCTATTAAGAATTTCAACTATAATTTTACAACGATGTAAATATGATTTATGGAAACACATTTTGGAGAAATATCTACGTGGTTGCAGTTAGACAACAGGTGACTACACTTAGCTATAATGAATTAAATACATAAAAAATAAATATAGTCCTCTCTGTCAAATATGGAAAACCAGTTTCCTTTATTTAACTGATGACTCAAATTTTTTACGCTATTGTTTTCTACTTTAATATGAATTTCTTGAAAAGTTAATTACATTGTGTTGAAGATAAATAAAATATAAATAAATTCTATATCTTCTTTTTTCATTGAAATTATTTTTCTATCACAGTACATTGACAAACTTTTCAGGTGAATTCCCGACAGTTTGTTTTTAGATGCTGTGAGCGAGCAGTATTTGATGGAATCCAAAAATGTAAGGTGCTTGAACGAGAAAATGAAAAATTAAGAGCAAACTTCTTGCACACAAGTCTCTTAAAAATAGAATTGTTAAATTGGATACTATTGAAACTGGAAATTTGATTCATTATTCTTTATACAACAATATTATGCACAATTTGGATTAGAATTAATAGAAAGAAAGCATTAAATAGTCAAGAAATGTCATAAATTTAAAATGAGTTTTTATAGAAACGCCAATACATGCTATTAATCATAAAGTTATTCAGAATCATTAATTGCCGATATGCTTTCTGCATGTAGCTTTCATAATGTCCCTCCTACAATATCAAAAGCAAGTATGAATAACAAAAATGGACTCTTTTCAATACAAATGCTTTGTAGTTTCATATTTTACGGTTAATGTGATGGATGTGAAGCCAGGTAAATGAAGAACTTAATTCTCAAAATAAAAATTTTCGTTTCCTTTGTCTACTTTTTATCTGTTTAAAACCATAAAGGTTCGGAAAAGAGGAGAAACAAACTAAAGATTTTTCCTTCTAAGGAAACATTTTCCTTTCTGCCAAGAAAGCACTTTCCGGCGTCCATCCTTAACGACAAGAGAATTTCTTGAAAAGGTCAGATTGGCCTGGTTTAAAAAGTCCATCCAGTGTATAAAGGGGTCTTGGTAGTTTTCGTTTTTTAGAAAAGGAAGGGCTTCGGAAAAGAGACGATCACCATTTCAAGACCCCCCGAAACACCCGAATCCTCCTTATCAACAAATTCTTTGGGAACGGTTGTGCGGTGATAACAGGTTGTTGGATTTACTTCCTGAAAATCGGAGAAAGGAGGAGAAAGAGATCTCTCTGCACTTGTATTTTTTTCTGCTGGGCTTTTCTTTTCTTTGCGTATTTCTGTGAGTGCAGAGGAGTCTTTTGTTGGCCAGTAAGAAAGTTCGAAGACAGCTGGAATGAATTCGTTCGTAGCATAATGCAGAATGGTTAATTATGCAGCTAGAAATGAAATACAGTACGGTTACAGTCGTAAAATCTAAAAAATATGCAATGTGCGTACAAATGATGTGTCCTCAGCTCAGAGATGTGCGCATAAAATTTTATGATGGAACATTTAAGGGGCGCTACAAACTGTAAATATTAAACTCATGCAGATGTTTCCTGTTATTACTAGAAATATATGTTTGTAAAAAAAATATTTGCATACTTTTGTGGCAGAATACGGAGGACTGGTCGTAAAAATTTTGTTCTTAATAGAAATGCAATTATATTTCTATTAATTTTAACTTGTAATAAAATTATTATTCACTTTCTTTATTATCAAATACATAGATTAGTTAAGAATTTTATGCAGAAGAATCAATCTAATAAGCAATTCCGGGAATTTCCGATTAATGGAATATATATTTCGAGGACTTTCTACTCATGTTTGTATTGTAACTGAAAACTGCCATGTCCGTTCGCCATGTTTTTACATCTGTCAACTACAATTAAATAAATAATATCGAGAACTTCACAGATTATTTTAAATTAAAATACCTGCATGTAATTTTATATTTCAGAATATCAAAATTATCAAGAAGGTCATCACATGAAAGTTAAGCATTTTTTAGTGTGGTGACATCCAACTTTAAATGTCTGCTTTCTTAGAAGATTGTCGCAGGAATTCTGAAAATTCGTTGTGCATAGAATGAAACTTCTATAAATCATACGCTGACATAGAAGAACATTATTTGGGAAATTTTATAAATATCTGCAATCCTTCATCGGCTTCTTTCCATAGAACTTTCTTGGTCTGAATGTCGTCTTCGTTTTTCAGCATCTAACTCCTCCTTACCATCCGTACATTAATAATTTAAAATCCCAGTACAACTTCGATTATTTTTCATTCATGCAGGGAGTGAACGACAGAAACAGAATTGTCTATATCCATTGAAGTGTGTATATCCTCTTCAATTAACTGGTCAGTTAGGTATTTTTTTTTATCTCATAAGACTAAATTTCAGATTTAAATTTATAGTTTCAAAAGTGCATTATATTTATATCACTTTAATTGGGCATCGTTTACGAGAGATTTCGTTGCAGTTCTAAATTATAAACGTAGAATTATACTATGTAGATAAATAGATTCATATAAAAATTTACACAACGATTGGCTTTGATATCCGTTAAGCGTACGTTGGTGTTTGATTAATTTAGAATGCATACGTTCTGCCAGTTTTTAATGTAAGTTTAACCGCTTCATTTTATAAATTTGACAATACAGTTATAAGTTATTTAGAAAAAAAATTCTGCTCTAACTTTTATTGATTTTTCCTGAACTATATTAAATTCGAAGAGTGTGAATTGATATTTCATTTGCTAAAGCTCTATTGAATTTTCTTAGACTATTATTGCAATTCAAATTTATAAGTGGTGTTTAAATTAATATATATATGGGCTTGAAGATTTAAAATAATATGCATAGCGCAATATATAAAATGTCTCGTCGAAATAGCATTCACTACCGTTGACCTCTAGGGTATCATGTTTTTTGATGATATGATAAGTTATCCATTTCTAGGACTTGAAAATTTAAAAGAACTATTACAGTTAAATCGGCTTCTAATGAATGTTCCTCACAACTACCGAAGCAGTTATCGTGATAAATAAGATATGCATTTTATTGTCTTTAAATAATATTTTTGTCTGAAACATTTTTTTCTTGCTTTCTTCTGCTTACCTCTACAGCATTTCGAGTGAAGCTTTTACAATTTAGACAATTTTAGAAAAGATAGTGCATAGATGCTGAATTAGTGTGTAAGGGTTTGTATCAAGATTCCGAACTGTATTGGGTGAAACATAATTATCCATCTTTACAAAAATAATATATTTATTGACGACTTCCACAAAGACAGAAATTTTAAGCAAGTATGTACATAACAAACATTACGTTCATTGACATCTAATTCCTCTAAAAAACAATTCTTCTTCTGCGTTGATAGGAAATTTTGGCTAATGACAAATATGGCGCGTGACCATTCTATTTTTATTACCTTTCAAATATATTGGTGCCAAAAGATTTTTAATTGTTTCCTTTTATGGCCAAACGATTGTATATTTATTTTATTTTATGGCCAACTGTTTTTTTAATTGTTCTCTTTTTTTGGCCAAAAGAATTTAATTGTTTTCCTTTAATGACCAAACAATTTTTTTAATTAATTTCTTTTTTAATATCTTAATAATAATCGGGAAATCAATAATTTAACAAATATACATCTTTTATTTGCTACAATTTATACTGATTTTTGTGAGATAAATCGAATACTGACGAATATAATTATTGGCAAATTATTTAGATGAATATTTGTGACTTTTTAAGGAATAAAGTTCACAATTTTGATTCCTTCTCTAAGAAAGTATTTTAGCGCATACGATATTTTTAGAATCCTTATGGAAAAGAAGTTATCGTGGATTCTTCTTTTCACGGTAATATACTGTTTCTTTATTTTTCAGAATTATTCCTTCGGGATAACTAAAAACGCTGAAAAATATCAGTAAAACTACTGATTGCACACCTCTTTTTACCTTATTTTTTACCATGCAGATTATGTTACCATTTTTGTTTTAAATGTCCCTTTTTTATGAAAATGTCATCGTTAAATATAAATCAGTTTCATCATCAACAGTATTTCAAATTTCGAAGTTTATACGGATATAATAATGTTGCCGAATTTCAGATCGATTATTTTAAAGTTGGAACAAGTGTTTTAATCATTTCCACTAGGCAGTATATGAATTAAATATTTTATGACAAGCTCATCAGGCACAACTATTCATTTTTTATTATAAAATACAACCAAAGTCGGCGTTTACCATCTAATGAAATAATGTAAGGTAAAAATCTCCTAATTTTTAAAGCATTTTTCCATTGAGATAAATTCAATTAAAGTTTTATCTTGTGCATTATTTATTCATATATTTTTTTACAAAGATTTTTCTATGAAACCATTCTCGCCTTGCGTCTCACATCAAGACAGGTTTTTAAAATGCCTTTTTTTAGTTTCCTCTATTTTTTTATTCATATAGAAAAAATGCCTTACACAGAAAATTCTTAATCTCACGCATCAAGAATTTTCGAGTTTCCCCTTTTTTGTTCTTTGTAAAGAAAATGTGCCCTCACTTTTTAATTTTGAGAAATGTGGTTGACTTAAGCACAAAGAAATTTTTTTTATTTGTAACAAAAAATGAGTAAATAAAGAAACATAATTTTTTCCTTGGGAAAGGGGGTATTATGGTTAATTAGTTTTAATTTTCTTAAATAATCCTACAATACTATTTATAATCAAATTATAAATTTTTCGATACGGCATCAGAAGATTCATTCAAATATATTCGTTCTAAGAATAAATAAAAATATCTAGTTTCTACTTCCATCAAATTATGAATTGTTATAGATATCACAATTTTTTGGCACAGAAGAGGCAATTTATTTAAATTTAGCTAGAAATATATTCAAAATGAAAGTTTTGGAAAGGATTACAAAATCTTCTAGATCGAAACATATTTAAATATATAACAAGCTTATACTTTAACTAAGGTTCATGACAATTAACTGTATGTGTAAGAGAGAGAAGATCCAATTTTTTAAACTGCCGAACCTCAACACAGAATTCTAGGATGTGTTAATATATAATAATTTCTCAAATTATCATCACTATTGTCAAATTTCCAGCCTAACTGAGATGAAATAAATCGGAAATTTTTCATACTGGTTATTTTTTTATCGTATAGAAAATTGCTTTTAGTATTGTCATAGTGATATAAATTCTAAAGAAACGGAAAACATGATTAGTTATGGATGAAATGAAATATTTTATCTTATGGTTAAAAATTGACTTAGATGTACAATCTTTTTCACCGTCCTTACCTTCCTCTTACAAACGAAAGGTTCAATTCAAATTTTAATTCTTAATTTGTAAAATTTTCTTACAATAATTAAACATTATAAATTAGCAGTTAAAATGGAGGCAAATGCTGAAATTTAATACTTTTTCATTTATAAAATGTGTTTTAGTTTACACTCCAATATTTTAAATTAGTTCTTTAAAAAGTTGATAGGATATTGATAATCTAGCAAGTTTTGTCTCATACGTTATAAACAAGAGAAAGAAAAAAATAATTAATTTCTTGGAGAACAGTTTCATTTCAAAGTAAAACCGATGATGTAACAAACTTAAAAAAATTCAGTCAAGAATAGTCCCTTTGTCTACATGAGTCATTTTTGAAAGTGAAGGAAAATTCGTCAAAAAGCTTTTAAACTCCCTTCTTTGTTAATTGCCATCAAGTTGTCATTTTTTTTAGCAAAAATTGATTCTTTTATATTGCTAAATCAAGTTGCTATATGCTCCGTAGAATACATTCTTAATAGCCAAAGAGTAGGAACACTCTACAAACAATTCTATTTTGATGGAGTTGCATTGTAACTGGTGTGATTAATATTCATCACCTGCAGAATAAACATTTAGCATAAAATTTGTTAGTGATGGCATTACATATGTCAAAAATGGTATTTGGAACTGAAGTATATTTGGACTTTATTCCTTTAATTTCTTTTGGGACATAACACATAACATTTGATGAAAAATATGCGTTCACGTATTTTAGAATGAAGCTAAAGGGTAGGAAGCTAATATTCATTATTTGCAGAATAAACATTTAACATAAAATTTATTAGTGACGACATCACATGTCATAAATGGTATTTGGAACTGAAAGATATTTGGTCTTTATTCGCTACTAATGGGAATGGTAATTTGTAGACGTAATTAATTTGGAATAGTATTAATCATATGTACATTTAATTTATATTGAATTTTACTCTGTATGTGTATAACTATTTATAAATATTAACAAAAGAAAACATTAAAACCATTTCAGGAAAGAAAAAACACAATAACAAAACAGAACATAACGCTATCGTCCGGGACCCGTTATGAGCAGGGAAATCCTAAACGAGCGTATACATATTATCGGTGTTTTCTAACACAAACTCTAGCAATAATTCTAAAAAGAGTTTGTTTCCCGTAACACTGAACTGTATTCTGTATTTTTTTTATTATTGCATAGTATTAATAAATATTTATACATGTACCAGCCAGTTTAGATTTTTTAGTCAGTTCTTGAAATGTATTCTGGTATAAAATGTTTAGAATGTTTAGTTCACAAACTTTAAATTCTAAAGGAATATAATCAATTCCATTAAATATGCAAAGCTGCAAAATGAAGCTTTGAACCGTAAATGTTGGATTTTTTAGCGACAGCTTTTACACGTTTGAATGCTTTCATAGGAAATTGTATACTTGTTTTCATAGATTATTGGTAAAGCAGATTTTGCATCAAAAGAAAAGACAACAATAATTTAGTTCTCTCTAAAAAGACTGCTTAAAAAACTTTACTACGTTCCCCTTTTGTTTGAATATAATTTTTTTCACCAATTATTTTTTCAACACAAAAAAAGCACTTAAACTTCTGAAGCCTTTCAAGATTTAACTTGATTCTCAGAAAAGAAATAAGAAGAAAAACGCTTCCTGGACATTTGCAAGAATAAAAGTAAAGCAATCAAATTTAGAAGAAAGAACACAGCTAAACCTGGTCAGCTTTTAGCAAAGATTTCGCAATGAATTTAGCAGTCATTGCCTTATCTCTTTTAGTAAAGGAATTTCCACTTTTTTTCAGGTAAATTGACACTTTTCTATTCAAAGAAAATCCGATGGACAGTTTCCAAGAGTTTTTTGTTCCAAAGAAGTTTTTGTTTTAAAAACATTAATTTGTTTACATTCAATAAGCTGGGAAATACAAACTAGAGTCGATGTTTTAATCTCCTTTTTCTCAATTTATTTGTTTAGATTAGTATTTTTCTCTAAAGTAGTACAGCATAGTTACTCAAACTTTAATTCTCTGCCATTAAAATGGTTGCGTAAAAGTCCTTTCAAATATAAAATTTATACATATCAAAAATAAGAAAATTTATGAAGTCAGCGAATAATTATCGTCAGATGAAAATTGCGTTTCTCTGATAATAATTGTTTTATTTATTTACTAGCTGTAACCCGCGACTTCGTGCGCGAAGAATTTGAAGTATTAAATTTTTTAAATTCACGAATGTAAATGTTTCGTTACATGTTGAAAGGTAAAATTAAAAGTTTTGACGGTTGATAATACATTATTGGACGACTAACAGGAGTGTTTGCTGTTATAGTTAGGTAATTTGTTTATCTATGCTAACATACTTTTGTATACTACGTTTTCTTGTTTTACGTTTTTTGCACGGATGTAGAGGTTTTTTGGTCTGGACACACGTGAACACGCCACATATGTTGCCCATGGGAAAAATATGGTTTTCCAAATGTACGCCTGCCCCTTTGAGTGTCTGGCCCTGAGCCTACCTTCTGAAATTGGATGGTAAATCCTTCGGTATTATCGGAATGCGTGAAATTCAAACACTCTCTCGTTTTTAAACACTCTCACGACGTTTGGACCTAGGTGTGCAATTTGTAACCGTGCGCAGTCTCGGCACATCGAGGATACGTATCAATAGTACTGGCACACCGACTTTTAATATCAGCTTGTCGGAAGGTACCCTTGACAATTCTAAGGAGTTCAAGAACTCCACAGGATATGATGTTACTTGTAAAATATATTTTTTTATTTATCTGACCTAAACTTTCATTAATCAGTGCCAAAATTACTAATTCAACAACCATTCTCTATTCCTCATATATTCTCCGTTACTGTAAATTACATCATTGTACTCAATGGTATCATCAGGCCCTCATAATCTGTGTACCATCCATCATGCTATATGACATCCACTTCTACCATTTAAAAGAATACATAAAACAAAATACTATATCGTCGCATATTTTTCTTTAGTTATAATAAACTTTAGTTTCTAAATTTTAATCTAAAACCTCTTGCAGCTATATTAAATATATCAATAGATTTCTGTCCCGGTGTCAATTTATCGACAGCTTCTTGAATAAAATCTGATATGGAAAAGTATAAATCACTAAAATTAAATAGACTGCAAACTCGAAAAATAAAAATCAAGCATCGAGTTAAGTAATTATATTTATTATTCCATTAATAAATTATTTGTTTATTTTCTCCGAAAGATCACATAATCGCGGCTTTCTTTATGATCACGTGATGGTTGACATTCAAAATAAGTTATTCCACGTGTAGTTTGGCCGTGAAAACGTAACAAACAGATAGACACACTTTCTCATTTAATATATTATTAAGAATCTATTATTTCTTCGGAAACGCAGGTAAAAATGACAGGTGATATAAACTGCAGTGATTTTTTAATCTAATTAAATAAGCTTTACAATTTTTTAAGAACCAATGAAAACATTGCCAAACGATATTTGAAAAAAAAAATAAACAGAAAAAATAATGGCAAAGTATTTACACCGTTGCCTAGCAACTCGTCAGTATTAATTCTAGTATCATTAAATTTGATTTATTTTAAAATCGTCTGCGTGTCAACTTTTTTTTTAAATTTTGAAAAATTAATACAAATTGAAGGGAAAACGTCACAGATATAAAATTGATATCATTAAAAAGGTAAAATTTGAACTTTAAGATGGTATAAAAATAATTTTCGGGGGATAATTTGCTCCAAACTTACAGCGGAAAAACGGTTTCGGTTACTTTTTAATTAACTGACTGTTCAATTAACTTTAGCGCTTTAAAAAGTTGACAGTAATCTTACCCTAGTCTTAATTAATAAATGTGAAACGTTTGGTTGAAATCAGTGCCGTGGTTTAGGAGGAGATGTGGAACATAGATACAAACATACAAATATACAAACATACAAACCCACAATGACTTTTATTTATATTTTACTTCAGTTCTTTGAAATGGATGTATTCTTCACACAGACATATGAAAGAGCTTTTTATAAAACAGAAAGAAATAAAAGTAACTTTTAGAAAAAAAAACAACTTTTTTTAGTGTGCTAATAAGTAGAATTTTTTTTATTTTAATTATTTTCTACATTTTAGTCTTTAATTTACAATTCTTTGCAAAGACATAGGCTAACAAATTATTTCTTATATCAGAACCTATGCTTTAATTTTAATTGCATTAACGTGTCGCTTCGAAATTAAACGACTGCTCTATTAAGGCGAGATTACAAATTTTGAAGGTAGAGGAAGACTGCACCTATGAAAGAAGTATCTTCTCTAAATTTCAAATTAAATCATCGGAAGGATCTTTGACAGAGATGATTTTGAAGTTCAACAATCAGATATTTTTGGATTTGAGTAAGGAAATAGAGATATTGTTTCCAGATCATCATGTCTTTCCTAAATCTTAAACATACATATACAACGCCCACAACGTCCTGACCTACCCAAACGGGTGTAAGGCCTGGTAAATCACCCGTAAACATAGATATATAGTCTTTGGATTCTTTTTAATTATCAGAAAAGTTCATTGTAAAAAAATTGATTAAAATTTAAATCTAAAGATAATGTGATAAAGCCAATTAAAAATTATAGTTTATATATTATAATGGGCTTTTTGTCCAAGTCGAAGTAATTTATCTTTATTACGAAAATAATGACTTAATGTTTGTCTTGGAATTTTCTATTTCATTCACAATCCTAAGCATATTTATGAAAAGAAAAGGACGTAGAAAGAAAATTCCTACACATCTAAAAACCTGGCGTACACCTATGAATTATGAAAAACTCATATTCTTTACAGAAAAATCCTCGCATGTTTTCATTTTACTTTTTCTTCAAGTTTTTCTTCTAATATGAATGCAAAAACCTATACATAAAGTTTAGAAGGAAAAAAAAATCTTGAGTGGAAAAATGTGCTCTGATGCCGAGTGGAGAAAAAGGCTCTCAATATAAAAACTCCTTTTTTGCACTTCGTTAGAAATCTTAAGGTTTGAGAAAGAAACGCAAAAAAAGTAAACTCGGAATGTTTTTAAGGAAGCCATTTGCTCTTAGCCGAAGCCTCACTTTCCGGCGAGGAAATCCTTTCTAGAGTCCATCCTTATCGCAAAAAGGATTTCTACTAAAGGTCAAGCTTACCCGGTTCAAAGGGTAAAGAGAAAAAATTCCACCCTGTGTAAAAAGAAATCTTCGAAAGGATATTTTCTTTATACGCGAATGGGTATTTTCGACGGATAGAGAAGAGACCATCACCTTTTTAATACCTCCTGAAAGAAGCTACAGAATCTTCCTTATCAACACCCCCTTTACTGAGAAGATTCTTAGGAAACGGTTCTGTGACGATAACAGGTTGTTGGATTTACTTGGAGTAAATCGGATGGAGAAATGAGGAGTCTTGCTTCTTATTTATTTGTTAGGACGTCTCCTCTTCGGTGGCGCTCTCTAGTGGCAAATAGAAGAAATTTCGTTAAGAGGGAAGAAAAGTTTTCGACATCTGGAATGATATGGTTCAAGGAGTGGTTAGATATACAGCTGGTGAGGAAACATGGAACAGTTACGGTCGAGAAAACAAAAGAATGGGAAGTGCATGTACCAGGGTTTCCTTTCTGCCGTGAAATGTGTGCACGAGGCAGAAAATTTTGTCAGCGAGAGTTTCCAGGAGCGTTAAGGGATGCAAGGATTTATAAATATTAAACATATAAGAATGTTTCCTTGATTCGGTTTCCTGATCTTTCAGAAAATAAACCTCAAAAGCCTAAAGGAGCTCTTCACAATAACCTTTCACATTAATTAGAGAATAAATAAGTGGTATTAAAATTTTATAAAAATTGAAAACATTTTCAAATATATTTGTAGTGAGAATATTTGTTCCCTAGTTTCGTAAAAGAAACCGGCATAAAATAATATAAAATTTTCAACATTCACTGTTAACGCTTAGCATTTATATTCTGCTTATACTTTTTTCATAAAATTGATACATAAAATATTAGCGTAGAATTTTAATACATTAATTATTACCTTGCAACAATATCTATCCTTTTGTTATGGTTGATATCTTTTAACAATAAATGTTCATTACTTCCGATTGTAATTTTCTTCTATTATACTTTCAGAATTATGACATGATAATTTTAATATTTTAAATTAATGAAACAAATATCATTTAAACATCTTATATCTTTTATTTTTTAATCCCAAAAGCAAATGAATAAACAGAGTTTTGTAGTGAACTAAAGTATAATGCAAGCAAAGTTTTAGGACACTGCATGATTATTTACATAATTAAAGAATTCAAGTACTTACTCATTAGAAAATATGAACGAAGTCCATCAGCACTTTCCGAAGTGTGTTAATAAATTTGATCACTGACAGAAAATTCAGTTTTTTTCTGTATTCTTCAAGTTCCAGTAGTCCGAATGTGTTAATTATATATAGCTTTCAGAATTGTTGGTTATTTTGAATTTTTTACTCTCTGATTTTTCGATATTTTGAATTTTTCGAGAGAGATGAATTGAAAATGTTTACCACTTCTTTACATAACAAATATACAATGTGAGTAATTTTTTAAGCCTTCCTGCTGACATTTCTCTATTGTTTATTATCTTATTTATATTGTCGACATTTCTGGAGTGAATCATGTTATAGGAAATTAGTGTAGGAGATGTATTATTATCACTTATTATTTTAACACGCACTCAATTTTCTTTTTTTCCTACTCCTTACATTACAGTTGAGTATTACATTCTTTTCTGTAACTAACTATTTATTTTTACAGAAAATTTTAGTTTAATTTCTCTTGTAATTTATTTTTTGTGTTTATGTCGGTAATATGCTAATGAAATATGGAATTGATGCTAATCCATCAATGCTCCAAATTTGGTCCCGAAATAGGCATGCATAAAGAAGATATAAGGAAACACACACAAATAAACTCTTTAATAACATATAGAGATTTAAATAAAGTGGAATGCGAAATTCTTTATAAAAACACACAGTAAGAAATATATAGTTCTCCATTTATTAATAACATTAACTATCTTAATTTTCAGCACATTTTATTTTCTAAAAAATGCAGGAAATTTTCATCATCAATCGCCATATTGAATGAAGGAAAAAATGAAAATTCAGTAATTCCAAATTACAATAATTAAAAAATGTATTTAAAATACAAAAACATATATTAGAAATTAATGTGATATCGATGTAAATTTGAATGATCAATGCAATACGAAAATTTTAATTTCTCAAAATATGTATAGGTACTGGCGGAAATTATTCAGCCAACGAGGAAAATCTGTTTTTGTCAAATGAGTTAAATTTTCATTCAGACAGGTCTAAGCACTAAAAATAAATGCATAACATTTGTAAATGCAGAAACATAAATCTCTCTTACGAATTACTTTTGATTTTGATCATTTGCCTTTATACGAGCTTAGAACAATCGTTAGTTTTAGATCAATATACGCACCCTTGGTGTCACTGTCGAAATGTAGGATGATTTCAAACCCAATCGGAAGATAGTGTTGCTATTTTACGTCATTTTGAATATTGATATACTGTTTTTTAAAGTTAAGGTATCCGACTGGTTTAAAATCGTCGTTTTTGATGAAATTATCAAAAAGAATTATGACTTAATTTTGTAGCCTGTTTAATCAGCTTTCTAAAACTGTCCCACTTTTTAGTCTACGCGAATTACAAATGGAGTTACAGCTGTTTTTTTACCGAACTGTACGCATTATTTTATGTTGCATAAAAATTTAATGTTTTTTCTGAGAAATGATATTTTTGAGCAAAACTGTCCACCGTAACAATGATTTCTCAAAATGTTATTCAAGTATTGATATGAAATTTTCTGAGAGTGTTTTCTGTAATATGCTTGATGTTTTCCTCTAAAACCCAAGGTCAATTTTAAAAGAAGTATTATTTTTAAGTGCTTAAATATAAACGAAAAGAATTTTTTACGAAAAATTATCAGTTTAGTAACTATGTTCAGCTATATCTCAAAACTATTTTGAAGTACAAGAAATATTTTAGAAAATAACACAGATAACTGTCATACAAATGTACTCCTACAAGGATTTATGTATATTTAGAATATGATTTTGTCTATGGTTGTTAGCGTAAGGCAAATATTTTAGTCATTTTTCTTCAAATTTCTCAGTTTTTTTTAAATATTATTTTGAAAGCTTAATTTTACAATATTTTAATAGTTTTAAAACATATGGAGTTGAAAAATAACATTAAATATATATATATATATATATAAGTTATTTTTCAAAAAAAATGTCTCCGAACACAGTCGGATACCTTAAACGGAATGATAATTCCGTTCTAATGCATTATAAATTAGTCGTGTTTTCAAGTTCTACAATGAATGAATAATATTTTTACTGATTACCACATAACCGAAATTAATAGGTCTGGGCAGCGTATTACAACCGAAAATTGATTCTAAAATTTGTTAATTACTTTTCAGGACATATCTTACCAGTACTTGCTTCTAATCTTTCGATGAGCTCCGATTAGAAATAATACAAATATTTGGTATTTGTACCAATACTTATTACAAAAATGCATAATAAATGAAAAGAAAAGGGAATTCCTAATGTGTTTCCTAAAGTTGAAGTGTGCAGAAACATGAAATTTGAAAAAGAAAATTCTGCCTATGAAATTTATTATTTAATAGTAGAGAGGTGTATCAAAGAGAATCAAAATGACTGATGCATATAAACACCTGGAATTTCTTATAAACTAAAAATAAATTTATGAACTGATTTAAAAACATTCCGGAGAACTTTCTGGAATGTTTGTAATGATTTTTAAGTTCTTCTGTTGATTCCTATCTTCTTGAACATGATAATTAATTAAAATAAGTATTTGCCTTAATTAGAGGCAAACGCAGAAAACCTGAAATTTAAGACATAAATCTGTTGTAATTTATTACATCAAATTACAATGGAATCTCCCTATAACGAAATTGGTTCCAGTTGAAAGATTCGCTATAGAGAAAATTTCGTTATACAGATATTAGAGATTTTTGCAGTTATTTAAGTAAATGTTGCAAACCTTTTAGTATGTGTAATAAGTTCAAAAATATTTAATTATGACTTTCAATTAAAAATGAAGTAAAACCTTTTAGTATGTGCGATAAGTTCAAAAATATTTGATTATGGCTTTCAATTAAAAATGAAGTAATATTTATTATAAATTTGTTAAAATTATACTAATTTTTATTGTATAAATAAAATGCTCAAAATTGAAGACAATTCATCAATTTAAAGAATAATATGCACTAGTACAGATAAACATAAAATGCGCATTGTCATATGCATTTGCTGTTTCCATCCCCACTCCACCCCGATTCTTGGAATCTTGACCCGTTGAAATGTTGCTCCCTCAGTAGAAACGCAGGTCCCCACAACTGCATTATCCTTCACATAGTAGCGTTATCGTTGGAATGAACAATGCGAGTGGTTTCAGAAACAGGCACGTACGAGCGATTTGTTTGCACAGAAATTAACAACTTTCTTCAAAAATGTCAAAAATCGAAAAGATAATGGCCTGAAAAAATTCGTTATAGGGAGACAACCACTTCGTTATATGGAGAATATTTTGAATGTTATTTAACATTCCGATTAAAAATTTCGTTATAGGGAGAAATTCACTGTAGGGAGACTTCGTTGTAGGGAGACTCTACTGTAGTAATAAGTAAACGTTCCTCATTGAATCACATTATTAACACTAAACACAATCATGTGGCCAAAATACTACAACTTAATCATAAAGGTAAACTTTCTGAAATATTTTTTACATTATTACTGTAGAATAGATCCGTTGCTCTTATAAAAAAAAAACATTTGACAATTTTTTTTTCAAATGCAGTGTACAAATGCAAATTCAGATATACAATATATCAATGCAATAATAAATTTTCTTTGAAAACAATATTTTTGATGTTTATGCTAAACAAAATAAGTGGTCAAAATTCTAACATTAACAGAATGTTTTTAATTTTTGAAAGATATCGACAAAAACCAATACTAACCTTTATCTGAATCAAACCTGAATGAAGCTCGAATCTCTTTTTCTATACTAAATTCTTAATAAATAAATACATTTTTTAATCTCTTTAAAGAAGGAAAGACACTTTTAAATGTTTAAAAAATATGCTATAATTCGTTTTAACAGCAAAATAACAAAACGATAATTATTTATTGGCGATCGATTTACCATTTTAAGCCTTTCCAAAGGTATCTGAAAATCAATTAACAATAAAGAGAATAGTCAACTAATTAGATATTTCGATAGAATAATATTATGAGTATGAAACTAGTAAACCTAATTTATAATTTCATTACTAACATTTCTGAGTAATATGTCACTTTTTCTCGCCATCGATTCGGTAATAGCCCGACAGTTCACACCCAATCAATTCCTCTTCACAGCCAATAACTTCAGAGGATGTCATCCAGTCGACTTCAGATTACCTAATAAACTCTCACCCACCGATCTTCCGGGGCTATTAACTGCTCAATTGCGAGCGACTGCAAATTGGTCCGACACGCCACTGTCAAACGTTCCCCCTTTCTCATCGTTCATTTCGAATGCATCCCCTCCCCCTTCTGCCACAAAGCTTTCATTTCGGGCAGGTGTGTGCATGACCGTTTCCCACCTCTTTCGAACTGCAGATTCAGGGCAAACCCATTCAGGAGGTACAAAATTCAACATTAACCAGACACCGCTTCAGAACCGTCAGAGGAATATACAGGAAGGCTATAATCCTCCGAGGTTCGATATTGCAAGACACGATCGGGTATTGGTCTGCACTCGACTTAGCGTGTGATTTGGGGTTGCGAAATTGCCTCTGAGATTTGGGGGATAGGGTGGTCGAACCACAGCGGAGCACGACTCATCTCCAATTTATGGTTTCCTTTCTGCGGGAAGCAATGAATACGAATGAGGTTCTTGGCTGATACGAGTTCTTAAAGCCCATTCGGTGGGACACAAGTTTATGGTCCGGTTGGTATGGAGAAGATGTGTGTTGGTAATGATTCAGAGGTCGAAGTTGCACGAAATGATGCAGGGCTTGTAATGTGATGTGTTGTGATGTTTGAGCAGTGCTGTAGTATTTTTTGTAGACATTTCCTTGTTATTTGGAGTAGGAGTATATGTAGTAGATTGAACTAGAGTAATACCTGTTCTTATATTCGAAAGGAATAGGTCATGTTGAACTTTTGGGTGGTACTATTAAACAAAGTCGATTTCTTTCGATTCTGTTCCTTTTGGTTAAAATTACTTGAGGAAATATTTAGGTGTTTTCAGAAAAAGCTTTATGCATTTGTTTTTTTAAAATAGAAATAAAAACGCAAATATATAGTGTTTAAAATAATTCGATTAATTGGACCTTGAAACTAAAGTTAGTTGTTAGCTAAAGTTTAACAATAATAGGCAGCAAATTTTTTATACAATTATAACTTCATTCGTAAATGGTATTTAAGTATTTTTTTTAATTTTAAGGAAACTTACATAGTGTTTTAGAAAAACAGTTTAGCAGAGATTGAACTTGATTTTAATATAATTTTCATCTTCACTTTCATTTTAATTACTATGACAAAAATAATCACCAAGTTTTGATAAATACCAATGGTATAACATTTGATCCCTGTAGATTCAGGTCGCACAATTCTCACATATACATAGGGTGTTCAATGGCATCAAGCCTTGAGCTCTCAGGTCCAAGAATGTACTACCAAGAAGACGAGTTTAATCCATTATTGACAAAAATAGGAAACAAATCTTTCCTGAATTTGTGAACAGAGAAGGAAGTTTTTTTTTATGTGAAAACGTCTTTCCGCTCGTTACAGTATAATCGATCGAACTTCCTTATGTGACAAAATACCGTCAGATTTGAATCGTTAACAACTACGAGACTAATAATGCGAAAAGAATGGTTGACCCCACAATGGATAGATCATATCTGTAATAAGTTGTTTTTCCTGTGACGTCATTGTACCAGTGTAGGCGCATGAGCGCGATTGTTATGAATTAAGTTTATGTAAGATTATAAATAAGTGTAGCGTGAATGTTTGTAGGAAAGCTGATTTATATTGCTCATGAGTTACATTAACTTCAAAATATCCCTTTTGACGTGAAAACGTCTTTCCGTTTGTTACAGTGATGGTCGGTCGAATTTTCTTGTGTGACAAAATACCGTCAGATTTGAATCGCTTATAAATACCAGGCTAATAATGCGAAAAGAATGGCAGACCCAAAACAGATAGATCATAACTATAAGAGTTTCTTGCATAGTATTTACTTTGCTTGTGACGTAATCGTACCAGTGTAAGCGCATGCGCGTGATTTTTAAGAATTAGTTTTATGTAAGGTTATAAATAAGTGTAGCGTGGAAATGCGTTTATATAGGAGGTTGATTCCAGTGTCATCTTAAAGAGCTTGAGGAGTATTACTAGGACCCAAAGTGAGACAATAAAAATATTTATCAGAATATACGTAAAAATCGGTATTAAATTGAAAATTTCAAACTCCGCATGTTTTCTTTTATTATAACATGCAGAGTTTTCTTTCGAATTGTATGAAACTTGCAGAAAACTTGACAATACGTGAAAGAAACATTGTATTAAGATTTGAATTCAAAAATTTAAATATTACGGTAAATGTGAGCATTCGTAGTAAATATTGCTTTACTGCGCATACGCGAAATGTAGTTCTATATACTGTCAACAGATGGCGCCATCAAAAGCTACTCTAAATAAAACATAAGAAATGCGCAGTTGGGGTCCACGCCGTATATTTTCCGTTAAAACGTCTGGTTAAAATAAAAAAACAAGTGTTTTGTATGAATATGTAATTTACTTATCAATCTCTTTAGTACAATATTTATACAGAGTAGTGTAATGGTGACAGAATAGATAAATCACAAGCTACCACAGGCCCTTGCTACATGTGATAAACTTGTTATTTATTTATTATGTAACCATTACACTACTCTGTGTAAATATTGTATTAAAGAGATTGATAAGTAAATTATATATTCATACGAAATACTTGTTTTATGATTTTAACCCGACGTTTTCACGAAAAATCTACGGCGCGGAACCGAACTGTGCCTCTCATATGCTTTATTTTTTTCTTATATTTATCAGATCATCTTTCAACTAAGATGTAGATATTCAATTTTCCTTTCATTAACTACACCTAATTCAATATTTCACTTAAAGTTCCTCACCTAATCATTGTTTTGTAACTACTCGTATGTCATTGATAAAATAAAAAGATTTTTCCTTTACAAAATAAAAGGCAATGATATTCTGGTATTTCTAGTATTTATATTGGTAAGACAATCTCTACCAAAAAAGATTATCACTAGAGTTACTAAAGAAAATCGTGTTTGTTTACCTGTTATTTTGAGAAAATAATTCCGTCTTCTTATAAAAATACTTTATTCGATTTTTTTAAAGTTAATCCGAATTCCCGAACTGACAATTATTTTTACTCAATTGTTCGAAATTAGCAATACTGTGAATTCTGTTTACAGTTTGCTCGTAATTCTATTTACGGAGTGTTTCGTGTACTTTGAATTAATCAGTCCTGTCTTAAGGACTCGTTTGTTTTTAATTAGCTTTAGATTAGTTATTTAATTTAGTTTAGATTAGTTAGGAATCAGCTTTTATCACCAAAGAATTAAATTTGGTTTGTTTCTTATGAAATTTACATCGTTGTCAATAGAGGCAATTAAGAAAATGCTAGAAAATTAAAAGATAGTTAAAATATAAAAATTCATGATTATTTCTGATTGTAAAACATCTCAAAACCTTGCATTGGAGAATAATAAAAATATAAATAAAAATATTTCATTTTGCAATTTTATCACAGCAACAAACAACAAAGAGGAAAACCGTCGGAATTGCTTTTGATTTGACCTCTTGATTTACTTGTGCATGAGGACGTCATTCATAACTTTTGATAAAAAAATGACCTAATCAAATATTATCCAGCATAACGTTTTCTCTGAATTGCTTTTGATTTGACTTCTTGATTTACTTGTGCATGTGGACGTCATTCATAACCTTTTTTAAAAAAAATGACCTAATCAAATGTTATCCAGCAGAACGTTTTTTTCTGAATTGCTTTTGATTTGACTTCTTGATTTACTTGTGCGTGAGGACGTCATTCATAACCTTTGATAAAAAAAAATGACCTAATCAAATGTTATCCAGCAGAACGTTTTTTTTTAATTGACTTCTTGATTTACTTGTGCATGAGGATGTCATTCATAATCTTTGATTTAAAAATGACCTAATCAAATGTTATCCAGCAGAACGTTTTTCCTTGTCACAAACGATTCAAAAAATCCTCTAAAAGTATTAAAAAATATCTTCGCAAATATTTTTAAAACCGTTGTTTCTTAAATTCATAATCACGATGTTTTATTACGATAAATTCTGAAACACTCCCCCCTAAATAACAATTTAAGCGACATCGTAAAATTCAAAAGTTATCAATATAATCATGGAAATTTAGAAAAAACTCTTTAAAATATAAAACAATACTCACTAAATTGAATCGCAGTCAAGTTATAGAAGTGGGCGTTAAGTCTGGAGACGGTAGATATATATCTTTTGTCAAAAAGTAATAAGCGATTTTATTAAAATTCGGCTTCTCAGACAGAGTCGATAATCGATTTTTTTTTATTTCTCTAGAATTAATGAATTTATTTTCTAGATTAAAATCCTCAGTCTGTTATCTCCTATGGGAGACACTGAACATTACTTTTCAAAATTTCAACCATGTTAATTGAAATGCTTCTACTTTTTTAAAAAAATAATTTTAAATAAGTAAAAAACTATTGATTGTGTTATTTACTATTGCTTTTGTCCAAATGTCTACTATAAGATATCATAAATTTCACAAATTATGACATTTAATATTTATCTAATACGTTTTGAATTTTTAGAACCTATTATTACAAAGATTAACGAAATGTGTTATTCAAAGTTCATCTGGGGACTGAGGAAAAGACGTTAACAGAATAATACATTAATTTTAGACTTACATGGGAGACAATCAATACTTCAAAGCATAATACTCGGATTTTACAAACACAGAATATTTTTTCTCCTTTTACGAATCAATAAAAATTACAATTCATGTGGAATTTTTGTAACTGTGTGCTAATTATGGATTTGGGATATATCATTCAAAACAACACATTTTGCACTAATTAACTTACTGTGCGAAATTGAGTCTTCGAACATCCGCTACACAGTAGACTATTTAAATTGTATTATTATTCAGCACGAGAGTCCTTTCTGTAATGTTTTGATGTTAAACGAACTCCAAAATACACAATATGTATATTTTGAAGTTTGTCCTCTACTGTATAACTGTAACCGTATGTTACTTTGTTACATCTTTAAGGAATTATATACATAGGAGTCGAAACTAAATAAAATTTATATATCTGTTATTTCTTTAAAGAAAGTAGGTTTCCATTGAATATAAAGAAACGATATTATTCAGACAGTTCAAAAAGTACACGTGGAATCAATGACAGAATTCAAAGATTGTTATATAACTAGGTTTATAGTAACAATTTAAATTAACTGAACTTCTTTTTTATGATCAAAAGGTAACAGATCCATCAGATCATTTTCCTGTTCCGCTTCCTAAATGTTCTAGAATGAATCCAACTTGTGATCAGCAAATTACTTCTTTATTTCCGACATAAAATGAACTTTCGCTTTAGAACTTTTGAAGAAGCTAGCAACGAAATTAACTTTTAAACTAATTTTTTTATCCTTCGTGCATATCCATTTAAAGAAATTAGGCTAATTGCTAAGCCTTTATCATTGAAGAACGTCTCATCACGCAAAGTGTTCTCATATGCAAATGGCGTCATTAAATTGAAGAAACCATAGGTACGACGAAAACTATTCAAAGGGTCATGTTTTGCTTAATTAAGTTACTTCTAAAAGGCAAATTATCCTGTCTACTTTTAACTAGAAAATAGCAGAAAAGATAAAAGAAAAAAGACAGCTAGAAGTTCTGCCAAATCGTCACTGGTAATTGACCACGATGTATCATGGAGGCTGTCACTCGCTGTAGCTGTAAGACAGCGACATGCCATATTACCAAAATAGAAATTATATGCTTTGTTAAGCTGGGAACTGAACAGATTTCGTGAGTTGGAAGAATATATGCATAAACTTGGCAAATGCCTTAGTCATTGAATATTAATCCAGACAAATTGTTCGTATATGGTAAATACTTCTGCCTATAATTTGCCGATCCAGAATGCTTATAATTTATATTTAATGGAAAAATGTTTGGAAAAAAGAAACAAACCACACAATTTTATCCTCCTCAGACCGGCATTATTGTTTGTAATGACTCTTTAAGAGCATTTTATCACAGTCCGTTTGTGTTTGAGTACCGTGAAGTAATTACATCTCTGCCTGCCTTCGATTTGTGTTCACCGAAGCGGATGGACGTTCTGTCAGATATTTTGTTTATGCC
>BGPR01001359.1:51427-68381 GCA_013235015.1 Araneus ventricosus | reverse complement strand
GTGCTCCAAGTTGGCTAAAGTAAACAAGTTGGATTTTACGTTTGGTTTGATGATTGAAAAAAGGTAAAGGTTTTATCAATAAAAAAGTTCATTTACGGTCGAGATTTATTAGATATATTTACCGAGAATTATTAAATGGGCTTTTACTCTTTCTCTATGAAATATGCCTAGAGAATTATTGCAGTCGTTAAATTTGACCTCCAAATTTTTTTGGTTATCGATGTCACCTAAGCTCTTATAGACTACAAACTGATTCAATTCATAATTTTCCTCATCGAATATCGTCCGTGTTTTCAGCCGAGACTTTGTACGATTAAGCTTTTAACTATTATATAAAGGACGAAGAAATTATTACATTACGTTTTGTATTTTGAGTAATAAATAGTTTATATTTGTAGAGGTACACTCTAATTGGAAGAAATTGATTTGTTTTTTTTTATCAGTAGGCAAAACACTTGTTTTAATATTCTTAAGAAGATAAAAATAATGTTAAAAGATAAAGATCATGTAACATTATAAGTAAAAAGCAAATTTAATCTGAATCTATTTCTTTAAAACTCAATTGTACATACTCTTATATGCATGTATGCTTGTAATAAATCTCCATATTTAAATTCACAATATTATATACTTTAAAGTCTTGAAATGTATTTCCAAATCACTTTTTTTAGAATTCCAGTTTCGTTCTTTTCCCCACTTTCAGGTATAGTAAATCTCTCGTTTTGGCATATTTATTCTAAAGAATATTTTAATCGTTTCCACACTTTAAATCACTTATTGCCGCCATGCATTTTCTCTAAACACTTACCTTAATATATTAAAATATTCTTATTCCCACTAAAAGCACGTCACGTGTCTATCTGTTGAAATCCTATGAAAAAGCAGGGGTTTTCTGTTGGAAAACTTCAACTAGCCTTCGTATAAGTCACTCTCCATAATAAAATCTAAAATTAAATATAATTCAGCCTGTTTTGTTATTTTAACGACTACAACCAACGAATACATTATATATATATATATATATATATATATATATATGTTTGTCCCTACTTCGTAAGCTACTGAATTTTGAGTGCAACTTAATTTCAGTTCTTCATTAGCCGATACTGTGGGGGTAATGAATCTAGCAGTCTAAGTTAGGATAGGGGCAATATCTCCAAATATAAATATAAATGCAGCCCCAGTTGACGTTTGCCGATTTTAAAGAAACTCCTACACATGTTCTCATTGAAATTATAGTAACGCCTTTCAATTCAACAACTCAAGGATAGAGAGGAGCGAAGTCTCAAATATGTCATTTAACAAGTGGTAGTTTTACAATCTTTGATTTTAAAGAAACTTGATATATGATCCTTTCTTAAGTTCAATTTAAGTCTATCGATAAATATACTATAATCAGTCCCAGGTGGGATCGGACCAATCTCTACAAAATAAATGCAAAAATAATATATAATTAAACACTTAAAACGTTTTGATGAAACGTCATTACACATAATTTCTTATTTAGACGACTTCAAGTACTGTAGGTGTTATGTTATTAATCCAGTTTCACCCAGGATGGGATGGGCAAGTCTCCCCATGCTTAACAAGTATTACGATTGATACGCTTGGCGATTTTGGTGTCATATCGTTTTTTCTGTAAGAATAGGCGATTTTGATGAAGTTTGGGTTCACATACTAATTATCGACTACAAATACTATAGAAGATAAATAAATGATAATCCATTCTCCAGGAGCAGTGTATGGGTTATAGTTTTTAAATAAATTTAATAAATTGTGATTTGTTAATTTACGTTGGCTGGGACAGTGTAATGGCACTTGTATATATATTCCTTATAGGCTAAAAATGTGTTGGAGGAGGAAATAAACGCTAATCAATTCTAACTGGAGAAAGGTCAGTTTCCAGTTTTTCGACAAAATTGTTAACGAAACTTGAATCTTCAGGCAGTGATGTTAAACATTATGGAAGTATAATGCACCTGAATACCCATGTATATGATAAATAACACATTATTGCAAGTATTAAAGTTTTTTTATTACTTTATTTATTATTATACACATGGCTGGTTGTGATTAATATGGACAAAATTTATACGTTTATCATTTTGAAGCAGTTATTGGCCAGGTAGAAATGTAATTATGAAAATATGCGACTGTTTGTATTAATTTTGGTAAAATTACCGACGGTTCAAATATTAAATTCACAATTTTATAATCTTCAACTAATAAATATCTTTAATAGTATCTTCTCATCCATATAAAGAGTAATATTTGTGCATTATTGTGATAGAAAGAAACCTCACTCTGTATGAAATTTGTACAGGTAGTAGTAACGCTGACTCGACTTACACCTCGAAGCCCGATTTTAAAATTTAATCTAAACCTTTTTATTGTTTTGTGGTATTTTGGTGATTTTTCGCACTAATTCTCAGGTTTTGGGTAGCTGTTACGAAAAGCAATAGATGCACCATCGAGATAAAGCGTTTCCGTTTTGTGAATTTTGTTTTTGTACGTCGACGTAATTTGCTGAACAGAAAAAGTTTGTCGAATGCTTTTATGTTAATTTTTCATTCTGTTTGCTTTTAATTCTAGCATCACCTTTCTAATAACTATTATTTTTTAAGCTATTAGCTTATAACTTCTGGAACGTTTTCTGGTTAAAACAGAACCCTTAAAATAAAATTTTCCCGATTTTAAAACAATTTTTTCTCCTGATCAAGTTCAAACAGTTTTTTTGCTAGCAGCAGCACCAACAGAGACATTCTCCAGACATTCCTAGAATGCATTGTTGCAATTTCAATATGCGTCACCTTCCTCGCAGGAGGTGGCATCTTTACTAGCGTTCTTCGAGGGAGACAGTTAATTACTCAATGACTTCAATTATTATTTTCAAGCATGTATCTTCTTTATATTTCTTTACCTTTCATACTTTGCTTGCGTTAGCAATGAATTTCACATTGTAATTTTTAACAATTATTTGTAACAGTACTCTTTGCTGTTCTCTAATTCAAATCAATCATTGTGTCGAATTGAAAAAGAAGCCCAGGAAAACTCAATAATATATATATTTCTGTTTTGATTTCGTTCTCAAAACTTTCCTTTAATATGGTGTTTGTGGGACTTTTTTATTTTTCTTGAAGGAAAGACTATTTTGATTCCACAGGTAGCATACGTGAGCCTACTAGCAATAAATATAAAAGAAATAAAATGTAACAAAATAATAATGTTGAATAATGTAGTTAATTAATAAATATACATGGGTATTCCAGGTTTATTTGCAGCACGTAACTGACTAAAAATGAAGAAAAACGACGGCACCAAACACACCATTTAAAAAACAAACAGAATTAACCAAGAATCTTCTAACCCTATAACAAAACTTACTTTCCCAAAAACAAACCATTACGGTGGCTCATCAAAGAGCCTCCTTGCGCACCGTTTTTCAGCAAGGTAGGCCTGACCATCCTCCTCCTGGGGGTTTTTATGAGCTCGTAAAGTCTTCAACCGAAACACAGGAGTCCCGCAACGAATGTTTCCGAATTATCTTCCGTTATGAAGGCCCTTTTCCCTCCAGAGAGGCAAAGGAATTCAATTGCAGGAAGTGCGGTTTAACATCATTTTATGCGCTGCCATCTGTTGAGCCCTTTGGTTGGTTATGATCCAACATGGGAGGCATGAAAAAATAATAAGGGGCGACCGCGAAGAATAGCCGGTGCTCAACATAAATGTATTGGGGTAATAAAACGGAGGAGGTATTATTTGTGGCGAAATTGACTTTTAAGGCTTTTTTCGATCATCATAAAGTTTGAGTGTTTTTCCTGCGGGTTAATAATACTAATTGCGATGCCGCAACAAACAAGGGATCTTCTTTGAGCAGCATAGAAATGGATTTAATTCAGGTTGAACGTGATACATATAAACTGCGTCAAATTGTTTAGCTTTGGAATCTATTGTGAATAGTTCATGAACGTATAGGACCTGTAGTAGCAGTTCAGAGCAAGACAACGTACATTTAGATGTACGATAGCATAAATAGTTACGTTTGCTACCAAACTACACTGTGTGTGAACTGACTCCATTGGGGCCGAGGTGGCCTAGTGGTAAGGTCACAGCCTTGGGGCCGGAGGGTTCCAGGCTCGAGAAGGCCGCCGTGTATGGGGCCCGCTGTACGCTAAATCACACGTAGTGGCCAAACGTCGCCCCGCTGGTGTGGCGTGGAAGTTTGGAGAGAGGGTGCCAGCTCAGCTGTCAACCTCGTCATCTGACCGTGGTTAAAAATTACGAGGTCCGTCCCAAGATAGCCCTCGCGTTGCTTCAAAACGGGACGTTAATAAAACTAAACTAAACTTACTCCATTATTATTGGAGGGATTTTATTTCGTACATCTTAATTGTTAAAATAGCCTTTCAACTATTCTGTTTCGACTACTTAACATTATTTTTAAACGAAATCAACAAACAATTCTGTAATTAAAAACCTAGTGACCTCAAAATTTAAATTGTACTTCTAACCTTTGGTAATGCAAATAATTGTATTGACGATTAGGCACATTAATCTGAGATTCATCGATCTGAAATAGACTTGATTTGCTTGTATTTGAAAAATCAACAATGTTTCAAACATTTCAGAGTAGTAATCAAACAGACTTTCTCGAAATTCCTATATACGCAATTAAATATTTTAAAATATATCTATCTAAACGTCAGTGACATCAAAAATTATTGACACAAAATGATCTTAATTTTTGTTTCTAGAAGGAGGATTGTGATGTTCTTCCCTTTAAAGCCAAAGCAGCTCCGAGCAGTCCTTAAGTAAATATAGGCCAAAATGGCATATCCACGGTTAAAGATAACAAAATTGAATATTGCTTTCAGCTGACACAACCTTTTAAACTTCTGAAATCATGTATATGAATTCCAACATGATAAACATTGAGAATTACGTTTCAAAGCAGAAGTGACAGTTCATGCAGAAAGTTTGAAAATTTAATTTCCGTCTACTTCACCCACTACATAAATTTCTGCACTTGATGTTCAATGATACTAGATTGGCTGGTTGGTTGTGTAATTTTTTATAGCACAAGAGTCAAATTTGTCTAGGCTGTGCCTTAATGAAATTAGAGAACACGGCAGTCGTCCTATATCCACTCGTCTCTATTTAAAATTTGAATTAAAACCAATAAAGAATTTTCCATTTCGCAAGCGCATCACCAATTTATCTTCTCAACAATAGAATTATTATTATTATTATTATTTTATTTTGAAACTTGAAAAGAGGAATCATTCTCTTGGGACTTCAGAATAGGAAATGAATAATATACAGGAATTCTGCTCTTGGATATTTTGGTTAATATTAAAATTTAAGAAAGAAATTCGAAATGTATGGAGTTTTATTCAACTATTTAAATATTGAGTTTCAGCTTTAAAAGAATAACAGTATAGGAATTGAAAATACAGCACCATTTGCAGAAGTTTGAAGGTGAATGTAGAAGTTTCCCAAAATGTAACTAATGGAAAATTGTCTTCTTTTCTCTTTCCTTGGGGTACAATTATACGCGTAAAACCGGTTTACTCTGCTGTTGAATATTAATACAGAATTTTAATTTATCCATAAGTCTGGAATTTATATATCTATGTTGTTGTTTTGTAACGCTGAAAGGTAAAATTTAGCATAAAATGAAAGTGTAAGATATGGAAAAAATTTAACATAATTAAAGGTTACAGATAAAAGTATTTAAGCCGAAAATAATTTAAGCAAAATGCTGTCTACGAGACATTCACCTAAAAAGTTTATAATGAAAATTTTGCTTTTTTCATTCCTATCCTTTAAACATATTTTTCGTGTTCATGTGAAGACAAATATACTTTTAAAATTTGTGAAAATTTTATAAGTTCTTTTTTCTGTATTTTTGTATGTTTTTCTTTCTAATTACTATTGTTGCATTGCCCTTGAACAACACTGTGGATGAGATTTTAAATCCTTAATTGCTTATTCCAAGTCGTGAAAGAAGATATAATTTCCTGGTCTGTTCCCAAGAGGAAAGTGTTAATGTCTTTCGTGTCTAGGAGAGTTCACTAAAGACTATTTTTGGAAGCTATCACCAATTTTATCGTCATGATTTCATTGAATATAAAATGTTAAATAAAATATGTGGAAATGTGTAAGGAATCGTATTCTCTGAAACGTATAGTGATAAAATCTTCCACGAGAAATATTATTACTTTTTTTGTTGACAGTTGTGAGAAAAAAAGGAATTTGAGAAGGAAAATAAGAATTAGAATTGCTGAGAAAGTTATGTAAAGCAAGAGATGTGAGCACTGATGTGAATGTGAATTGGAATTGCAACTGAATGCATTTTAATGATGTATATGGATGAATTGCAAATGAACTACATGTTGGTTTATGAAACCACAAAATTTATTTAACAAAAGATATATTTAAACCGTTTTAAAAGTTATCGTTACACTATCAGTTTAATAGAAGCTAACAGAAAGAAAACTGATGTTTTATCTTATTAAAACTTTCTAATAATTATAACTTCCTACACAAATTAAGAGAATTTACTCATATCATTTTTAACTGTGTTGTGTAAATTTTGAAATACTTCATTCCAATTCATTTATAAATTCTATTTAAATTTATAATCTTCAAGCAGATTTATATTTTGACAAAAAAAACTGAAACTAGTTTAATAACAATTTAATTCACAATTCATGAATGTTATCATGGTGAAAACATATTTATTTCGAAATGACACTAGTATTGGTTTAGATCAGAAAAAGAGAAGTATCTAATGAAAATAATGAAAAAGCTGATTGACTATGTAAACATCTGGAAAGTTTTAAATAGCTGCTATTTTTCATGTTGAAATTTATGACAATATGCTCTACACTGTTGAGAAATTCAATAAATGATACCCACTTTCATACATTTTTTTTAATGTCACACTTTTACTTTTATTGTAGTCCGTACCATTTATGAACAGAATAAAGCTTATAAGCTGTTTTTAATTTACTATAGTTTACTTGTGTTAACGTCTCGTTTTGAAGCAACACAAGGGCTATTTTG
This sequence comes from Araneus ventricosus, assembly GCA_013235015.1. NCBI lineage: Eukaryota > Metazoa > Arthropoda > Arachnida > Araneae > Araneidae > Araneus > Araneus ventricosus. The sequence continues at coordinate 61,313 of BGPR01001359.1, read as the reverse complement.
GGACAGACCTCATAATTATGAACCGGGGTCAGATGACGAGGATGACAGCCCATCTCCAAACTTCCACACTAGTGGAAGAACGTTTGGCCACTATGTATGATTTAACATGAAACAGGTCCCATAATTGGCGGGTCTTCAATAAAATAGGGTTTCGAACCCAGAATATCCCTGCCCCGAAGCCGAGACCTTAACACAAGGCCACTGATACCGTGGAACATTTTAAAATATTAGAAACTAAAATATTTTCAAGAAATATTTCTAAGTTTCCGTTCATACTACATTTTAATGCTAATACAGAAATTCTTTCAGTCTTTTCCTGAAATGAATGAAAATTCAATCATTAACTTCTTACATATTAAGCAAAATAAAATCCTCTGAAATTTTTTGTTTAATATTCCATTATATTTAACTTCTTAGTGATTCACATGTCGCAATGCAATGGAGGTAAAAAATATCAATAATTTGTTGTCGCACGTATTATTATTTGCATTCCGAACTGATTCAATCTATCTCATTTAAATCCAATCACTTTTATTTGTATACATTTTTCGTATATTTGACATTTGAATAGTTCCTTAAATTAAAAATTCTGTTTTTCTTAAAGACGTTAGAGTCGAATTTGAAAACTTTGCTGGATTTTACAGATATATATATTTCTTTATGTCAGAAAAAGTGTTTCATTAGATGCATGGCAAATCGTATCAAATTGACGGTTTTTGTCATAAAATATAGAAAAATATTGAAATTTTACGATTTTGCGAACTTCATTTCTGTATATAATAGCTATGCATTTCTTTTACAATGAATATCATGTATTCTATGTTTGAATTTCTAAATATTGTACAGATATTCAGTTTTCGTCATACTACACATTCTATTGGCGTTGCTATATCGGACATGCATAGTTATGCAATTGAAGATAACGATTCATGTACCGGTGTTCGACCACAAGTACATAATCAATCAAATTCGGACATCCAATAATGATTCTTGATGAAGAGGTCGTGACTATTCATCTTTGTCAACAATCATGTCGGAGAAACTTATCAATATCGGTATCATCTGCCTAGTTGGTGTTATGACGTACTGTGTATTCTGATTGATAGAAAGCTATACTTGATAGAGCTACTTGAACTCTCTCATGTTCAACATTTCCTCAATTCGTGACTGCTACTTTAAACTTGTGAAAAATGAAAAAAAAATCCCTATGCTTTTCAACATGAGGAACAAATATTTCTAATCTAGTTTGTAATTTATTTTTCGTGTTAGTATGAAAATTAATATATAACTTTGCTAGAAACTTTTAGTGATTTATTTTGCCATATGCTGTATTTGAAAGAAGAATTTATTTCTAAACTTATGGAAGATTAATCTTCCTTTGCATTTAATGCATTTCGAGGGGAAAACTGTCAAGTAATTTATATATTTTTCAAGTTGTTTTCATTATATGGTAGCAATAAGAATTCTAATTTATAGATCTGAAAAAATGCATGGTACTAATGCATTACGAAAAGATAAACATTTTCTAAATTTCTATTATATAAGCCTAATATAAGGTTCATTTATTCATTCATTACGATAACTCCCATTCATAGGAAACGAATTTGGAGTTCGGCAGGCGGTTACGAATTAAGAAGGGGGAAAAAGTAAGGCGAAAAATACTTGTTGATCAAAAAATAAATTGGAGTAAGTTTAGTTTAGTTTAGTTATATTAACGTCCCGTTTTGTAGCAACACGAGGGCTATTTTGGGACGGACCTCGTAATTTTGAACCTCGGTCAGATGACGAGGACGACACCTGAGCTGGCACCCCCCTCTCCAAACTTCCACGCCACACCAACGGGAGGACGTTTGGCCACTACGTATGATTTAACGTGCAACAGGCCCCATACACGGCGGATCTTCGGTGGAATCGGGTTTCGAGCCTGGAGCCCTCCGGCCCCAAAGCCGAGACCTTACCACTAGGCCACCGCGGCCCCAAATTGGAGTAAGAAAAGGGGAAGCGAATACATATCATATTCATGCCAATAGAGGGCGTTGTCTGGGACGTTAAGACGATTTAGGGAAAACAATTATAAATTTTTTGCCATAGCAAGTTGGTGGAGGTTCAATAGCTCTGTACAATTATATTGAGTGGTTTTATCCTAAGTACAATAGAATAGAAAAAACTAGATTTAATGACTATTTTTTTGAAAAATAAGTATGTCGTGTCAAATATCAAAGATGATGCAGGATATCTTGAACCATCAAATGCATATTGTCACTTAACAAGCAACACCACCTATCTCAATTTTTTGAAATTTCAAAGAGGAAGAAAATACTCACTTTTTCTTAACCAATAAAGAATATTTCGGAAATTTTTCCAACCAGATGTGAAAAAAATTCAGAAATATTCATTATTGGTTGCGAAAAAGTGAGTATTTTCTTCCTCTTGGAAATTTCAAAAAGTTGCGATAGGGGGTGTTACTTGTTAAATGACGATTTATTAAATATAAAAAATAATTCCATATCCAACCATAAACTATAATTCATGATACCACATTATAAAATGAAGTTTAATCCAACCCAGCCAGTTTTACTTTATACAGCCTTTGGCTGTGTTTTCCTAAATATTGCATGCGCGATATTGCTTAAAAAAATAGATGAAATCTAAACTATCATTTCCATTTTCTACCACTAAATATTTTGACTCCTGAAAATACAAACCAAATAATTACCCGACATGATTCTCTTAACACTTAATTCTCACCTTACCCAATATTAATACCGCTGACGCCAATTTAGGCCATTACTTTGTCAATAGCCGGGAAATTGGCCGCGTCTAGAATGAATCAAGAGGTAAGAAACGACTCGGGTCATCTCCAGAATTAGCCAGAAAGTATAACATAGACAAGAAACAGTAGAATAAAATACTCGAGCATTCAGAATGTCCAAAATTCTGATCAATAGGCCGAAGAATCATGTTATGGAACACACATTCCATTCGAAGCACGGACTTCCATAAATGAATCATTTGATTTGCAGCAAATCCCTCCATCCCTATTCTTGAGCCCCAGAAGTGTGTTGGCAGTTCCTCATTTTCTTTATATATATTTTCTCATTTATACCCTCCGGCATTGCACCCATCCCTCCCTATGGTCCCGTGAGCATTTACCCGAATAAAATGAGTGATCTGGAGAAGAAGAATGACTTTAAGTAGAAGGCCACTGATTGCCAGGATGTCAGCTGAATTTTAATTTGTTATTCCCATTTGTGTCCAAAGTTCCTTGAATTCCGGAATTCCATTTTCTGGGGCCCAACGGTTTTTCTAGTATTTCTTTCCGAGTAAAAACTGACTGAAGGATTATAACCCGTCAAAAATAAATTTTCCACGTTTCTAATGTTCCTTTTTGATTAGATGATTGTTTTTTGCCCCTCTTTCCTAATAACTTTTACTTAGAAAAGCTTTCTATTTGAGTTATTGATTCTCTGTTTAAGCAGAAATCCTGATATTCAACATCGTTTCCTTGATTGCAATGTTCTTCATCTTAATAAACTCACACGCCTTCATTAAAATTTTTCCTTGACTTTTAGGGAAAAACTTCAATTTTCAAATGGAATAGGGAAAAAGCGGTGTCTGAAGAAAGAGCTAACTGTGTAACATTTTTTTAAATACGTTTTTTTTTGGAATAAGGCGTGTTTTAGGACAGATTTTAAATTATAAGACGATTACTTTAAAATGCTACGCTAAATACTACAAATACATAAATGTTGCCTATTTTTTTCAAAATATCAATATTTTTGCTTTTATATTTTTTAATCAGAATCGATTTACACATTATCTTTCTTCATAAAGGAAATTACTATTTTAATCAATGTTAGGAGCATCGATTGAAGCTTCTATCTTTTCAATTTTTGTCTTATTTTATAATGTATACATGTTTTCAAGTATTATGTGATATATCTAAAAGTTTAATTTCTATTTACTTAAAAGGATCTATGCATGTTTCTTAAATATTAGCAAAGGAATTATAAAAATATATGGTAACTATGCTACTGTATTTTGAAAAAAAAAATAGTTTTTACAAATTTGAAAATAACCATAATTGTCAAAACTTTTTTTCGCCTGAAATCTTGAAGTCTCTATGCTATCGAAATTATACAGTTCCAGAAACGTTTCCAAGAAGAATATATTTCCATGCTTATTCTTTTGACTAAGCTTGCTAAGCTAAAATAAGAACTCTCAAAATGCAACTAATTTAAATAGATTTTCATATTTGAAGAAATCTGATGGACATTTGTCAATTTTTTAAATTTAATGCACTTAAGAAGCAAAAATACCGACATTGTTTGTTACTTTTTTATGTATTTAAAAGAAATGTATTAAAAAATTAAAAATAATTATTATAGAATGATTTAGCCTATACAATAATTCATAACATTTGAAATTGAAGCGGTCTCAGAAATAATTATTGTAAAGAAAGAAATTTTATTTGTCTTTGAACCAATTAAACTTCTGATTATTACTTTTAAACTAGGATATAATTTGAGTCCTAATAGAATTATGTGAATGAGATCTATTCGTCAATCTATCTTCTTATTGTTCAAATACACAGTAGTGTTATTTTTACCCTTTGATTTGATAAAGTGAAACTTTATAAAATCTTTATAATGTGGATGCTATTTTGTTCGGAAATTGAATTTGTTCCCACCAAATTGCTCTCCAACTCTTCTCTTTCAGCATTATTAGTGAAGAAACCGATACTCAAAATTCTGAATGATAAAGGAAACCAAATTGCTGTGAACACACAATCCTTTTATATTCATTCAGGCATTTTCTTTTAGGAAAGGCATTCAGTTCCTTTCAATACTTGAACAAGATGAAATGCTGAAAAGCAGGAGAAAAACATTTCGCAAAACTCAAGTTATTTCAGACAGGTTGCCTTCCCCGCAATAAATCTGGAGTGGAGGGGGAGATTCTAAATCGGTGCATACGAGGATTTCTGTATATATTTCAATGAGTAAACTGATTTCCATAACCTCCGATTCAAGTAGACTGGAAATTATCGTTTTGTTGTTACATTGGTTTGGGAGGGTTTGTCTGGAAAATATAAACACGATTCAGATGTGTATATAATTAACGCATTATTTTAGTCTTCAATTTCAGATAAAGTTGGGTTTATAAGATGATCTTGAAATTACTTTGGGATTTGAAAGTTACGGAAAGAAAGGCTTGTTTATAAGATGCAACAGCAGCATGTTTGATTTATTTTATGAATTGCATGCAGTGGCGGCTCGTCCATTAGAGCTGCAGCGCCCTCTGAAATTATTTCTTAAACTTGTATATTTCGTTTTGAATCTTATTTGCTCACTTTTCGAATCTCAGAGCTCAATGACTTACGAAAATGCAAAAAGAAAGTAATAAAAATTTGAAAAAAAGCATAAAATGAATCCAAAAGAAGAGAGACGCTGGTTTGAGCTGCAAAATAATCTGCCCCCCCCCAGAAATCCGTTCACTGAGCAGAAAATCCGGAGTGAAAAAGCAACTCTTTCTTCCTTCAGCTTAGACGGACTATGAGCTGAAAGTAAACACAGCTCTGGCTGGCACGGAGCCAACTGAACTAAAGAGGGATGCTCTTTTTCAATATATTTTTCTTTTTTCCCACACTCTCACACAAGTTGCAATCTCATTGGTTGTTTATGAGCTTCGGCTCGTGTTGCGACGATAGATTCAAGCAAATAATACTATTCGAAAAGTTTGAAATTTTTAGATTATTTTAGTAAAAAATATATTTAATATGTTTTAACTTAAAAATAAATTATCTGTATATGAGTTACTTGATATTCATTTTTGAAAGAGTATTATCGAGTGAACTAGGCAAGGATGGAAGTGTATTTGTGGAGCTCCAATTATTATTATAATTTTTTTCGTCAGAGGAATTTTTAATTTTTGTTAGTAAAACTAATAGAAAATGTCATATCCTGGTTATTTACCTTGTTTGAAAAGCAGGAAATTTCACATCTGGATTTGGAATTAAAAAATTTGGCCTACTTGTATATAAAGTAGATTTTAAAATTGTGTCATCATCTCTTGATAAACATTTTTTTTTGCAGCCCTCCTCGTTCCTGAGCTCACGAATCGCCAAGGTTTAGGAGAAACAGGTTATTTCAGGATCGGATTAATAACACTCATTATGAGTTGGTGCTAACCTTCATATCATAAATAGTACACTTGAAACCAATTTTCTTGAAAACTTCCGCTTTGCCTCAGAGTGTGTTTTGGGTTAATGTTAGCTGCTCAAATATTATGACTGCATAAAAAAATCATGAATATTATTTTATAATAATATTATTTATAATATATAAATAATATTATTAATTTGAAAATTTATAAAACAATTATTAATAAATTTAATATATTACTAATTCTTTATAAGAAATAATATAAATTTATTATATTTTTTATTTTACATATTTTTAATTACATATTTAATTTACTAAAAATATATTATTAAATTAATTTAATATATATCTTGACAATATTTTGATTAGAAAAACTATAACAAATATTTGAGTAGATTAAAAGGAATCCTGTATTTTGAAATTAAGACACCAGATTTTAGAAAAATTTATCTACTTGGACATAGACAAACATAAGACAGACAACAAAAATTATAGTGCGGTACGTTGCACTCAGAAGCCAGAACTATTTCAAAAATATCGACCACAAATAGGCCTAAGATCTCATCTCTCTTCCCGAGGTCCACGACGAAACCCTCTTGTTAAGAGAAAGCAACCCTGTACTTGGAAGGAGTTGCGCCAAGCGTTTTCTCACTCATCGCCAACGGTAGCCAAACATTGCAATATTATTAGGCCCTAACTTTTCTACTGGTCATATTGAGGATTTCTATAGCTTTAAACCTTCTCCGGTCAACGTGGATCAATTTGCAAAAATCCTAGCGAAAATCTGTTTAGTAGCTTTTTAGTCTATAACAAACACACAAATGAGCATTGCCTTTTATGTATCTAGATTAAGAAACTGTTTTGCTTCCCACTTTAAGCTTTATAATAAAATAGTATATGTTAGAACATCAACCACCTGAAGCATTTATTTTATTAGGTGTGTCACATTCAAACTTTATTCATTCCATTATGCTGGGCTTTATTATAAATTAGATTTTATCAACCCAATTTCATTCGATAGATGGGAACTGAACAAGACTGAAGAAAAAAATCCATCAATAGTGTTTATTCAAATAAATAGTGTTTATTTAAATAGTTCTAAAACATATTTTAAATTATTTATTCTAAATTTCAAAATTTAAGAAAATATTATTTAGAAGCCAGTGTAATAAAAACTAATAATGAGGCCAAAATACCGAAGTATTGATAAAAGCATGTTTCAAATTTTCGGAAACACACTAGCTGGCACACTATCATTCTAAATAGGCAATTTTGGCTTAAACTGTAGAAATATTTTCAAACATTTTAATGTTGGAATTTTATTTATTTAAGAGAACATACGTTTTTCATATAACGCTAAAGCAATCTCGGTTTAAACAACTGTTCAGATTGATTCATAGATCTATTTTTATAATGCCTTTTTTTTTTTTTAATTTTGTCAGTATTTTATATTTTTTTAAAAAATATGTCTTCTTACATTATAAAATATAAAGATAGAAAAACAAAATTTGACAAAAACAATAAGAATGGAAATAATGAAATAATACGATAAAAAAATTAATAAATAAAAATCGAAAGCAAATTATATTAATATACAAATACACTTAAGTAGAAAAAACACTATTGAACCACTCGATTTAATTATCATTTCCATTTAATTTAAAAGAAAACAAAAACAGAAGTTTTATTTCTGCCTGCGTAAAGCAATATTATCAGTATTACCAATTAACTAACCTAAATACTACAGAAAATAAGATCTTCCTTATTACTCCGTAGGATACATTTAAAGTAAACTGTATTGTCCTGTTCGTACTGTATTTTTTATTTCACCAAAATGTTATATAGTCTACTTTATAGAAAATTAAATAAATGGTCTGCATGAAACAAAATAAATTGCGGCTAGACTGGTAAAGATTGTGGCGGTATACGAAGAAAAGAACAGGATTTATACACAAAACTCATTTTATTCTTTTGAGTTTCAGTGTAAGAATAATAAAGGAAGGCCTTGACCTCGTATCTGCTTATGTAAGGATATCGAGATTCTTGAGTTTTATAGACAGCTTAGGGACTGTCTGCATATGGGAATCTGTATGGTAATTAAATTCCATTCAAGGGAATAGATTATTTCTGATTTGTTGTTTAAATTTCAGTAATTGGATAAAATATTTTGCAACAGCCATTATCAGGATAGTTTCAGCCAAAAGCACAAGAACTTCCAGCATTAAACGCCGCTTCAAGGATGTGATTCTAATTCTAAATGAGATTAAAATAAGTGAAGACTTCATCCTTTCAGGAACTCAATGGATTTGGGAATAAATTTTTATTTCAGCCTCTGCAATTTTTCAATCGAATAATATATATGAGTGTTTCGCCATGTAATGAAAAATGGATTTTAATCTCTTGCATGCATACTAGAGCTGAAACGTGAGATCGTGAGTTACGTTTAATTATATATATATATATATATATATATATATATATATATATATATATATGTGTGTGTGTGTGTGTGTGTGTGTATGTATATATATATAAGTTAAGTAATGACCTCTTGTCTTCTCTCCTTGAACCGAACTAATTTAAAAAAGAAATTATGTATCTCTAAATCAGATCTGTACTACAGTGGAACTTCGCTTAACGAGTATAATTCGTTCCAGAAACTTACTCGTAATGCGAAACACTCATTAAGCGAAACAAATTTAGCATACAATTTAATGAAAATATGATAATGCGTTCCATGCTGAAAAAATTACTAAAAAAATTTTATGTATAGCATTTATTCAAAGAAAATTACCGAAAAGATTTTTAAGAAGCTTGAATCATCATCATCTTTCTCTTATAACAGAATCAACCAACATAGAATGCGGATACGATTTGCAGGAAAAAACCCCAAAAAAATTGAAATGGTAAGTTTATTATTTCTGATACATACTATAATTTTCAGGATTGAGTTCAATGCTTCATTTAGAAATTTTACAAATTTTTCTAAGTGTTTTGATAGAGCTGTTGAGTTTTTATATGAATTATGATACATATCTGATTCTTTTTTAGTAGAAAGCTGTCTAGAGACATTTTTTTTGCCAAGGCTTCAAAATTTGACGAAAATACGACACAGAATCATCATTAAATAAATTTGTAGCGGGCATAACCACTGCCTTATTAGGGTGATGCTTCTCAATATACGATGCAACAGTTTCTCATGCTTTCAGCCGTTCTCTTTTTGCACGAGAAGATTGTTGCTTCGCTGTTACCTCTTCCTCCTCTAACAACTGTCCTCCATGGCCTGTGAAACACGATGCAACTCTATAAGCTTTTACGTGTTCAGCTCTTGGTTGTGCTCTTCCGCAGGCTCATGAATATCATTGGTATCCATCTCCAGTCCCTAGATCTTGAACAAAGACACAATCTCGTTGACTATACGCTCCACATGGTACTGTCTCAGACTCCTCAATGTAACATTCGACAACGCTATCCGAATAAAGCATCTTCCAAGCAGAAGTGAGGGTTCTCTTTGTAATCTCTTACCATGCATTTTCGATCAGGATTTGAGGCAGTAAACGATGTGGAAGTGATGTTTCTAATATTCTCTGAGAGTAAGGTTGGTCTCTAGATACCATCTTTGATAAGAACCCATCACTAGACGCCATGTTTGATAAGAACCCATCACTAGACACCATGTTTGATAAGAACCCATCACTAGACGCCATGTTTGATAAGAACCCATC
>BGPR01001359.1:41147-51327 GCA_013235015.1 Araneus ventricosus | reverse complement strand
TAAGAACCCATCACTAGATACCATGTTTGATAAGAACCCATCACTAGACACCATGTTTGATAAGAAATAAAGCAAAATAAAAGTCCGTGGATATGATAGTAGCTGGTGGAAAATACGGGACTGCCTCTTCTCGTCACTCGCTATGCGAAACGTCGCTCGTTAAGCGAGTCATTCTTTTTAAATTTATTTTGTTCGTAATGCCAGTTTCTCGTTATTCGAGGTGTTCGTTGTATTCTACGCTTTCTGTCGCAATAATATTACTAAATAGATAAATAATAGATCGGTAAATAATAAGAAATATTTGGCTTTGTGTTTAATATTTTTGAGAGGATAACTCTCTTACATGTTCAGAAAACAGATTAGCGAATACAGTTATTTTGTTGTTATTTTTTATCTATATATTGTTCTAGTTTATAGAATTCAACACGAACAATACGTGTAACCTAATCAATTTAAAAAATATTTTTTTTAAAAATGAAAACATGATTTTAAATTTGCGATTTTTTCACATAGGATTATTTGATTATGACTACCACTTGACAAAAAGTCAAAAAAATAATTTTTTTCTGAAATTCCTATATGCTATTATTCGAATAAATTGAAAAAAAGTTAGCTTTCATTGTTTATTTTTAAATTGAAATCAAATGAAGAGAAATAATTTTCAAAACATATTGCTGCTTTTATGCAAATATCATGACAGTTTTATTTTTATTGAAAGGAAATCAGTCGAAAATACAATGAATTAAAACAGTGGCAAAGCATATTCCATCATTTTATTTATCCTGAGGAATTCAACAATTAACATTCACTTTCGTAACAAGTTTAAAATGAAGCAATTTCACTTAAAACAAATTAAAGGTAAATTGCTATTTTGCATCTTGAAAAATTGTTGAGAAATGTTATAAAGGCTTAAAAGAACAATACAGAAATGCGACATTTTTTATTTCAAGCAAATAAACATTCAAAAATAAATTCCAGGGCAGAAATGAAAATTCTAAATATATAACATATCTAATGTAAACGAGAAGGAAAATGTGTTTTGTAATTGAGCATTCCACATATAGAGTACGACGCATGAACAATGTGGACTGTGAAGAAGCGACGTATAAATGAGAAACGTATATGCAGTACTTTACTGTATATATAAATGAATCTCCTACTTCTTCATTATCTACGTATTCAATATTCATACCGCCAGAAAAAAATTATTTATGTTGTTAGAAAGGATACCCTTACACATGCTTAATATGACAATCATAAAACTTCCTGACATAAAGATTTCGCCTTATTTTGTTTATGAAAAACTTCCTTCAGAGGCCAGAATAAAATAAGCATCAAAAAGAAAAGAAACAAAAATCCCAATGCATTTGATAACGATTTCGTAAAAATAAAAATTGCATTAGAGACAATTTTCTTCTTTTCTTCCACAACCAAGGTCCTTACCATTAGTAATTCTATTCCTCTTCGATGCGAATCATAATTTCCAGCCCGAAAAACCAATTGAATTAAACATCGTGGCAGAAATTAAGTTCGGGAAAGAAACTCTCCGAAGGGATCAAACAGATGGTTTATTTCTGATGTCTAATGCCAAAGACCACATTGTCGCCAGTCCATTAGAGTAACAAATTTAAGACGAGAACTTCTCCTCCGTTTTCAGCTACTGAATTCCCTAGCCAACAAGACTTCGAAAGTTCGTCTTTTTCTTGTCTCCCTTTCTGCAGCGGCCTCTTTTTCTTATTGTTTTTCGTCTTTCCAACATTTTTCTTCTTTTAACCACTATTGAAGAGTCGCATCAGTGAAGGAGAAGAGAATAGATAAAAGACCAAAGAGACGGGAGAGAAAGGTAAATTCTCAGTTGACTCTTATTTTTTTCTTGCCTCCTTACTTATTATTCTTTTTTCTTTCTTCGTGGAAGGTTGGAGGAGAAGGGGAGACACTAGAGGGACCAAAGAGGACTTTTAACTCTACTTCATCTTATCAAAGAAATGGAGATGGAAAAGAGAAATAAACTGTATCTGGAGAATACTCCTCCCCCATTGAAATATCTTTCAGTGGGAAATTTGGTTTTCCGCCTTTTCGCTTTGAGGTCGTCCTTGTAAACAATTTGGCAAGAGAATATGTTTGCGTGATTGCGATCGACGTCAAGAATCTTCAATCAGCTGTAACGAAAGCTTTCCCTTTAGGGGAATACTTGCAAGAGAAGGCATAAATTTATGCACTTTGATAAAGTTTGGCTGGAGTAACTTTCCGTAAGTAGCAACAGAATTTATGATTTTGTTGCTGGGATCTTTTATGAAACTGCGCAGTGTTTTTATACCCAGTTTTGCCTTTCAATCAAATATGTATTTATAATCTTGGCATAAATAAAAATAGCTTTTAAACTCACACTTTTATGGAATTCTTTATTTTAATTTTTTTCCACTTTCAAGCCTTTAGTTTTTAATTTATTATTTGAAATATTAGGAAGTCCTGAAATCATGTTTATATCACCGAATTTATGATTTGTTGCTGGGATCTTTTATGAAACTGCGCAGTTTTTTAAAACCTTGTTTTGCTTTTCAATCAAATATGTATTTATAATCTTGCCATAAATAAAAATAGCTTTTAAACAGACAGTTTTATGGAATTCTTTATTTTATGTTTTTTCTACTTTCAAGCCTTTAGTTTTTTATTTATTATTTGAAATATTATGAAATCCTGAAATCATGGTTTTCTCAAACGTGTTACAGATGGCGCAACTAATACGAACTTAGAATTTCATTAAATTAATCCAAAATTGATAATTAAGATTCTGAAAAATATTATAAAATTGCTTTATCATCGAGACTACTTAATGGTACTAAATTTCAAATCCTAGCACATTAGAAAGTGAGTGAAAAGTATATTTCAAAAATTTCATTTTAGAAACATGATACGAGTCAAGTTAAGAAAAAATGAGCAAGAAAAAAGCCTGTTGGAACAGTAATTTTCAAACTGATTTTCAAAATATGCAGTTACTGTAGGTTAATAAGATTGCTTAAAAAAATCAGTGCCAAAATTAATAACCATTATTGGAAACTGAAAAAAAACCTTTAACGTTACTTCAAAGAAATAATATAATTAAAATTATCACATATGTAAGTAATCGTTTCAATTTTTAGCTTATCGATATAGAGCTACCCATATTGTGAATAATGCAACAATGAACTATAAATATGTATATCGATTCCAGAACAATCCTTTTATAAATAGGTCAATTCCGTTCAGCATTGTTTTCTATATTATTATGTCATTCTTTTTCGGGCATTTCAAGAATATTCCATGCTAATTTAATGAGTGTAAGAATGTATAAAAGGTAAAAGAGGTTAATTTCCAATGTACGGGCTTAAACAGAAAAAACGTCTATTCTAAATATTCAATGAGCTTATCATCCTCCAAATATTAAAATGGAATCAAGTAAGAAACTGGACGTATAAATACGGAATATATTGGGATTTAAATGCCAGTAACTATTACATTCGTATCATGATAAGTAACAACAAGTGCAATAGAAAATTAATTAAAAAAACAAAAAAGAATACCTTTAAAAAGTGAGTACATTTTTGCATTTGAAACTAAAACGGATATCTTAGAAATACTGCTTTCGAAATTATCACATTCTTTTTCTTCATGGACAGAGTAATCAGATTGGTGGAATCGAAAGTTATTAGAAATTCTTAATTGACTTTTTAAAGTATTATGCATATTAATTCGATACAAGCAGTGATATACACGCATACCCATAGCTTATCCATTTTCCTTTATAGGACAAAAATCAAACACAAGAACAACATTGTAAGTTTAAGATGTGTACTGTATCATACCATGTGTTATGTATATAGCAATTTGAACCGTAATTTGATTCGAAAGCATGGCAAAGACAATTTTTCCGGAAACGTAAATAAAAGCCAGAAACTCTTTTTAGGCGTCTTTCAGTGAGTGTATTTAACTTTCCTCGAAATTCACCTTAATAATTAAAGATAAATCTGTAAATCTTGCAAGTGGTTTAATTTAATTTAGTTATATTAACGTCCCGTTTTGAGGCAACATTAGGGCTATTTTGGGACGGACCTATTAATTTTGAATACCGGTCCGATGAAGAGGCATCTGAGGTGGCACCCTTTCTCTAAACTTCCGCACCACACCAGAGGAAGGACGTTTGACGTTTTACAATGGCATCGTCCTGCGAGCGCTGTCTACCTTGCTCATACGTAGCGGAGTGCTTAGTGCTATAAAGGCTCAAGCATTATCTGTCATCGCTCTCTTGCTTTGCTTTATGTTCCTGTTGTCGACATGTTCAATTAATTATCATTTACCTTACTTTTATCTTGTTAGCTTTATTAAAGTTATAATTGTTATCATGAGTTAGCTTCTCCAATGTTGTGTGATGTTTCCTCACACCTGCACGTGCCAGTACACAGATGCATACCTGTCAACGGTGGTTTGTACCTTCTGTTACCTTTCCTAATGAGGTGCAGCATTAGCTGCTCTCTTTGTTGCAGTAACTAGAACAACTTAAAGTAAACTCTGACCCTAGTGCTATAGGCCATAATGACAACCAAGTTCGCTTGTTGGCCACCGCATCGATCCAAAGTAGCAACCTTCCCATAGGTTTGCTAAAGACTCCCTACGCATGATTAACTTGAAAGAGGCCCAATACACGACGGATCTTCAGTGGAATCAGGTTTCAAGAGAGGAATCCACCAGTACTCAGCCCGACACCTTACCCTTAAGCCACCGCGGCTTCTCAAATATTCTAGGAGACATCTGTTTGATGTGCACCATTCTGTCCAACCACGTTCCATGATACAAAATAGTATCGCAAGAAATCTTGAATCGTTTTATAACGTTGAAACCCAACGAAAAAAATCTACAGAAAAACATTTTTTAAAAGTTTTTTTACGATCTCTGCAGATTTTTGAAGACAGAAAAAATCCGCATTTTTTCTTCAATTTAATCTGCATAAAATCTGCAAAAAATTTCTTATTATATTTTTCTCTAAATATTCTGCAGATTTTTGTAAGACAAGCAAAAATCTGCATTTTGTCTTCAATTCCATTTGCAGTTATTTAGCAGTTTTCTCAACGTCATTATACTTGACCAATAATCTGTTGATTTTTTGAAGATTTAACTTCAATTTCATAATATCTGCATTTCTCTAAATACATATTTTGTATTATATTCTCTAATATTGCAGCTTTATTTTCCAAAGGATATAAAACAAAATTAGTATGTAATTATCATTATTGTTTAATTTTGCAACTTAAAGGAGTTTCATGAGTTCCTTTTTCAATTAGTGATATCGACCATATACTTACATGGAAAAGCAATGCATCAGCAGAAAAAATTTCCCAATCGAAAATTGTCTTATGCACTAAATTTTTTAAATATGCCACTGAAAAAAATGAATTCTAAATTAATCTTTAAATTAAATATTTGAAATTTTACTATTTTAATCTTTGCCCCCATAATTTAATTAATTTCCAATCAGTTTTAAAACTGTCTTTCTGACTAGCTATTTTTATCCAAAAAGAAAGGAAAAGTGGAGTTTGAGCACTTTGGATGGAGAGAAGGGTTATCAGAAAGAAAAAAGGTGAAAACGAATTTATTGAAAGAGATAATCTAAATTATTGAACAAAAATATCACTAATCTCATCTATTGCTCATCTCTAAGACTTTGAAACAAGTGTTCTAACCATAGTTGATTTTTACACCACCAAGTGGCGCCGTTAAAACTTAAAGACATTATTTTACTCCCATCTTGCGCTGTCCGGTGTGGTCATGTGGTTAGCGCGCCTGCCTGCGAAATCTGTGAACGTGGGTTCGAATACCGGCCCGGATGAGTTTGAAATTTTGTCACAATGTGCATCGACATTGTACA
Source organism: Araneus ventricosus (assembly GCA_013235015.1). Classification (NCBI taxonomy): domain Eukaryota; kingdom Metazoa; phylum Arthropoda; class Arachnida; order Araneae; family Araneidae; genus Araneus; species Araneus ventricosus. The sequence goes on along the minus strand of BGPR01001359.1, from coordinate 45,428 downwards.
AGTAAGTTGATTTCCAAGTTATATTAATTGAAATTAATAATTACGCCTTGACTGCAAAAAAATCTGCAGAAAATCCGAAGTTATTTAGAACTTATTTTTCTTCAGATATTCTACATTTTTTTCTGCAGAAAATCTGAAGAAAACATGTTCCAAATACGTTCAGTTTTTCTGCAGATTTTTTTAAAGATTTTTTACAGATTTTTTAAAAGATTTTTTGCAGATTTTTTTTCAGCTGGGAACCTTGTGATCTCTTGTATGGAACCTTGTGAAGTTGTGTATGAAATATGTTCTTTTCGTTATAAATATAAAACTACTGACATAAAAAAGTAAAATATTTTACGAAGTGTTTATGAATCTAATTAGCTTCTAATGTGTCAAGAAATGTTGTTTGTGTTCCAGAATTAAAGGAAAAAGAAGTTTTGATGCAGTGAATTTTTATCAAATACTATAAAGAGGTTTCCTTTTGCATTTTTTCTTCTCCTGATAACCTGCATTATAATATAAATTTTTGTCTGCGGTTTCAGTTACCTATTTTTTTTCTCAAAAGGAATGCTGTTACTTTAATTTGAAAGCCTTGATGATAAAATTTCCTAGAATGTATCGACTCATTTTTTATCTACAAAATGAGTTTCTGTATTTTCTATCCCATTATTATCAACATAATTGTTACTTTAAGGAAGAAAAAGTGATAAACTAGGAGACATGAAATGCAGTGAAAAAATTTATTTATCTGGAATTTTTCTTAATCATAACTTTATTTCAAAGATCATAATTTGAAGACTAAAATATTCAAAACAACAAAATAATGAAAATTGGGAAAACAACCTTTTTAATTAGGAAGTAAAGGAATTTTTGAATTTCAAAATATTTTAAAGCACATTTTTGTGCCATTAATTTAATACCAGATATCCTGATCAAATGACCAAATTATCAATAAAAACCGGAAATAAGTAAAGAAAATGTTTATGTGGTTGGCTACGTTTATACGTCGAAATATTTGTTATTAAACTTTTGACGCATGAGTAAATCATACAGTATCAAATATATTTGTATGCATTTTTAAGGCGAAAATGCATTTTTAATGATTTTATGTCTGTATTAATAAAAAATGAGGCTGTATAATATATCTGTAGATAGGAGTTTAATTAAGGATATAAATGAATAAAACCAGATTTCCTTAAAAGAATTTTATATTCTTGTTTTATTTCAGGAAAGATTTCTTTTTATATGTCTGCTTGAATAGAACGTATATTGCTAGCAGTAAGAAAGTTTTTGCGCCCTTTGGTTGCAGTATGGCACAAATAAAAGATTCCAGTGTCGTTTGCTTAGCATTTTGTTACATTTTTGTAAAATTAATTTCACTAACAACACTCATCTTTTTTTTAGTATACATTTTTTAGACCACTTAATGCATTCCATGTTGTTAGATTGCAAATATTGTATCAACATCTTTTTTCGGTTTTGTCACCATTTTTAATTAAATTAATTCTTCGCCACCAAAGTTTCTTTCTTCTCTTGTGGCAACTTTGGCAAATTTTGAAATTCAAACCATAATTTTCAGCTGTTTCTTTAATTATCTAAATTTTTCTTAATTATTTACTTTGTTTTCGATTTAAATATTATTTGTCTTAACTTTTTTTGTTGTTTCCATTAAGGTTGCAACTTTATTAATTTTTAAATTCAAATTTTGCAACGGGATTATTTCTTCGCCATCTTGGTTCGCGTAGGTTTTTGGCGTAATCAGATTTTGGGAGTCTGTATCTGGAATCGTTTTCCGTTACGATTTGAATTTCTTTTGTGATGGGCTAAGCGAGTGGTTGGTGTTGTTCCAGCTGCGGGCCCCAGGGCCGGTTGGGCCTGAGGTCTTGCCTCTGCTTTAATTTTTCCGTTAATAATTTTTGTATTTTTGAATCTGAAGCTGAAGATATTTTTTGTTCTTGATTGGTATTCCTTGAAGGATACAGTATGAGAAACCACAGTGATGAATAATCTGAAAATGGAATGAAGTTTCTTTCTACAGCACTATTACAAAACAATCTGTGAATTAAAATGCTGTGAGTGAAAGAAAGCAGTTCTTGCTTCTTCATTAAAAATGAACTCTGCTACGTGGTGGCATGAACGCTCGTTTTCATCAATGTTACAGAGTTATAAATGATCATCACCTTTTACAAGATCTGCAATATGTGTAATTTTTCTTCTTCATCATAATAATGTGTACTATTAATTATGGAGATTATGATCATCTTTTAAGCTGCAATTTCTGCTGGACGTCTTTTTCTCATATTCAGCTTTTCCGATTTTTGAATGAGTGATACAAGTCTAAAAATCCCTTTTCGGCAAGCTTGAAGGCAAAGGTAGATTCCTTTACGTTAATGTTACAAAAGTCATGAAATATTACATATTGATCAATACAGACATAGCCAATGACTTTATTGTTTCTACACATTGCAATATTTACGCTGTGAGTCTGTGTGTTTTCATGTCATTTAATTTTTTACTATATCAAGGTTTTATCATTCCATTTTTCATTCCAAAAAGTTATGATAGATTTATCGGTCAGTACATTGGTCAATTTTTTTATTATATCTCAACACATAATCATTCAACAGGTAGGAGTCATAAAGAAATAAACATCTCAGCAGTGCAAATATCTCCTAGATAACATTAAGCCAGCCTATCTGAAACAGTAACAAGAAATTGACTCTTGGCACGAATGAAGAAAGACTTTAGATTTAAAAATTAATTTATTTAATCTAGGTTACAATACAATTGGCAAACATTACTTTGTCATATGGTAAAATCACATGACATGATACAATTAATCACTACTAAAATGAGCTCATTTATAGAACTCCCTGGTTACAGAGATAATAGTCACTAAATTCTTAACATATAAGAGAATAAAAATTATTAAACATTGTGAGTGGCAAATTTAATACGTGTTTTTAAAGCATAGGATATAAATGCAGCCAATTTGAACAGTAAATTTAAATCTCTATCGACGGTTAAAACCAAATACTCAGGCAGAAAATCTCAAATAATTTTAAAGTTAAGGAGATATTTTTCAATAGCAAAAAGGAAAGAGGGAACCCTTATTTAAATATCTATCGTTTTTGTCTACTTTATATTGATTTTATTACACAAATCATGGTCCCTCCATATTTAGTTAAATATCAAATCAAAACACCTATTAACAAATTAACTATTAAAATTATTTGATTAATTAAAATTAATTATTTATTTAAGTAAAGTTAAAAAATTAATTGTTACAAAACTTCACTAAAACCTTTTTCATGGCTCATACTATACGCCAGCAATCTTTATTTTATAATTATCTACTAATTATATTAATTTAAATAAAAGTCACTGTGGTTATGTATGTATGTTCCACATCTCCTCCTAAACCACTGGACTGATTTCAATCAAACTTTTCAAACTTTTTATTTAAGAAAAGAGAAAGGTCACCTTCAACTTTTCAATGCTTCAAATTTTACTTAATTAAAAGTTATGCAAGGCGTTTTTCCGCGATGTCTTTCATTTCCATAAATTTGTTTCTCTCATTTTATTATTTTTTTCAAAATTAATTTTAAACTGAATTCGTAACAATATTCTTGTTGATCAAAAATAATACGAAGAACTGTTTCCAGAAGGAAGAATGCTAAAAGAAAATTTTAAAAGTAGACGATTTAACAATTTATATCGGGCTATTGATTTATTTTCACGCTTTAAATTAATGAATAATTAAATAGTTAATTTAATTGTTTCAAAATATTTATTAAAACCTTTCATTGACTTTAGTAATTGTTAACAAAATTTGAAGTATCTATATAACAAATAATAACATATGAAGAAAACGGCTGTTTTTAAAAATCGTCTGTTTCAATCGATATTCTCATTTTAATTAAAAGCGTTTTAGATCAGAAAAGGAATTTGTGTATTATAATATTTATACAATAGTAATTTTTACATTGAAAGTATCAAACATGAGAACATTTTAATCCGGAGCAAAGCCAGGTATATCAATTAACAGTTATAGGTAACAAAATTTAACAAAGATATTAACTATAAATTAATTAAATAAATTAGTCATAAATTAATTATATATTATACCGTATAAAAAGTGAAGTGAATGCGGTTGATGGGAACTCATAACTTCTAAGTAATTCTTGCTGTCAATAAACTTTCAGCATAAAAGTAGTTTGTTATGATAAGGTGATAATTGCCCTAATTGAAATTTTCTTTCTATCTTCAATCTTCACGAAGCTATGGGGAAATGATAAA
>BGPR01001359.1:27993-41047 GCA_013235015.1 Araneus ventricosus | reverse complement strand
TATTGAATATCGCTTTTCTGCTCATAACATATAAGCAATTCTAGCAGACAAAAAACTTTTAGTATAAAGGTTGTTCGTTATCATAAGGTGATAATTCGCCTAATTGAAAATTTTTTTCTATCTTTAGTCGTAACAGAGCTAAAGGGAAATGATAAGTTGGGGAAGGGATTGAAAATGTCTTTTTAGCTCATAACTTCTAAGTAATTGTGGCTATTAAAAAAGTTTCAGTACAAAAGTCGTTTGTTGTGAGAAGGCAATAATTCGCCTAATTTGAATTTTCTTTCTATCTTGAATCGTAAGGGAATTATGGGAATATGAAATTTTCAGTCCACCACCATTTCCACCCCCTTTGAGCTGGTTAGCCCATATGTGAACTTGTCCGAGATTTTCACCGTCCTTACAATATATCCGTCGCGAGTTAAAATCTAATCAAAATTACTCAAATTATCGTGTTTACAAAATAACACGGGCCAAAGCGTTATGCATATACTTCTCTACTACTAATAATAAGGAAAAGAACATTTTGCCCTCTATTCTCATAAGTATTGGAGCTACAAGAATGAAAGAGGGTGGAAGAAACTGCAAATGACGAGAGCTTTCCAACAAGGGGTAACATGCTTAGGTTAAAACGTACTTGAAGTTGGGGGAGAGGAGGGGAAGGGTGGGAAAATCACCTTTCAGCTCATAACTTCTAAGAAATTGTAGCTATCGAAAACATTTAAATACAAAAATTGTTCTTTATGATAAGGCAGTAATTCGCCTAATTTGAATTTTCTTTCTATTTTAATTTGTAAAGGAATTATGGGAAAATGAAAATTTCCACACACCTTTGGGCTGCATAGCTATCCTACGAACTCGATGATTTTGCTACCTTTACAACTCCCAAAGCTGGTTAAATTTCGTAAAAAAGTACTCCAGTTATCGTGTTCACAAGATAACATGGGAAAAAAGCGATTATACACACACATATATATATATATATATATATATATATATATATATATATATATATATATATATATATATATATATATAAACTTTACTAACGGCTGTGGTTTCGGTTCTAGGGGTCATGATCGGTGAAGATCTGCAGAAATTTTCCGGAAGTCGTGTCATGAGAACCATTGCAATAGGTAGAGTTCCTATAAGGAATCGTCGGGCTAGGATAAAATCTTAAATAATTGGATGAGGTTGCATTTGTCTTTTCGCAGTTGATTGCTATTAGTTATAGCACTAACAGGAAATAAAAATATCTCACAATTTCATTCTTGACACCTCCTTCTGAGGAAGGTTAGCGTCGCATAAGAAATATGGAATCTTATGAGAATAAGTATTTTTTCAATCCGATTTCCAAAGTATTTGGATGAAAATGTAGCTTCGTGACAAAATGAATACGTCAGCCATTATGTCTTTGTTTGTTTGTAATTAATTGATTTGACTGTAGGACTGAAAAGTCAATTCTTGTTATACGCAATCTTCTATATAAAAGGCTTGCAAATAGCTTCAGAGTAAAACGGTATTTTTGTTCTCAGTTAAAGCTATTTAAGTGAAATTATTAAATCGGATATAAATATTTAGGCTCATATATGACAACACTGTTTAAAAATTCATTTTTTATACTGTATTCTGCAGCTTTTGCTTGGAGGGTGTCTATGATTTCCTGCTAGCGATACTAACAAGGTGAGGGTGTTTTTCCTTAAAAAGAAACCTACGCTAAGGAGTTTATATAGGTTGTGTACGTATGCTCGAAATAGATTGTTTTTATAATTCAACTTTTCATTATTGCTTCGTTATTTATATTTTTAGCTTTAATTTCATTGAACTGTGTTTCAGCTATGCACTATCAGCAACAAAAACAGCATAGAATCAAGATAGATTTCAATGTTTAAATACATATTTATTTAATGAGATTAAAATGTCTTTTTTTCCACTTTTTTATTGCCTTTCAATCCTCAATTTTGTCTCATGATTTTTTTACATTGTTCCTACTGCATTTCTTTTTAATTCTTATGTAATGATTTATGAAATCGATCTAATTCAATATTTTACGATCTTCTTAATAGATCGATTTCTTGAATGATCTGTTAATATTTATATTTGAATCTCTGGATTCCCTAAGTTCACGGGTGAATGCAATTATGAAGATTGAAGCTAACCTCTTATCTTTGAATCGACAATACTGACTGGAAAAAAGCATCATTCCAAGTAATGAAGGGTAAATTAAGATTGAAATTTATAAAATGAATAGTTATTTAAAATAATCATTCAATTAATTTTACACAAATGTCCATAATTGCACTTCATTATATACAATACTGTAGGCGGTCATCGGGTAGGCTTAGTGATTGATTCCATAAATGAATACCCAGTTCATCAATCTAAACGGTTATATTATCAGGATTAAGTTTACATTTTGAAGATGCTTTATTTACAGTTAAAGATATATACAGTTGAAGCAAATCGTCATTAAAAAGGGTTTTGGATGACACATCGTCATCTCTTGTCTTTGTCAGGGAAAAACCCATGTCGTTCATGCGTCTCGTACGCTCGTCGTCTCTATTGTTCTCGGCAGCTGGATACTCTGACGTCACTGGCGATGGCAGCGCCATCTACAGGTACTCGGCCCACAATACTACCCACTTAACTGTAAATATGACGCAAAATGAAAAACTATGAAACACCTTAAAGTTCATAAATCCGTTGATAGTTTTGTTCCGTTTTAAGAGCACAGCACAAAATAAAAATTGGAAAGTATTTAGAAAACATTTTGCAACCACTAAATGAGAAGTTAGGTATTTAGGAAATCTTTATGTACGATGTTTTATCTATCAAGAGATGTAATGTGGTAGATCTATGTAAGATATTAGATCTAATAAAGAAACAAAAACCTGACGAGAAAGACAAAATAATCGCACCTTCATTGCCTGTAGTTAAATGATTAATTACCAGAACTCTACAGATTTCGGAAATCAATCAAATTTTTATTGCAGCTACTTAAAATGTATTTTAAATAATTTATTGAATAAAATCTAATTTTTAGGGCATTATATGCACACATTTTAAAGATTATATGGAAAGTTAAATTTATTAATACGCAAATGGTATCGGATTTGATTATCGAGTTTCATTTATCTCAACTAAAAGTAAAATATATAAAGAAACAAAACGTCACCTCCGCATTTATTTTACGGTTCAAGGTTTCTGGAAGATTAATCTTTTCCTAAATCGAGGAAGTATCTAATCAATTGTTAAACATTAAATTTCTTTTACAGTAAGCATTATGAGAAGAGAATTTACGAAGTCTCTCTGAATGTCGTCTCCTGGAATCTACCTATGCGACTCTTGACTTAATTTCGTTTCATCTCATTTAATAGAATTATAAAAAAGTTAAATTCGGATGAAAATCGAAGAAAACATGCTTAAGATGTCAAGGTACTTCAATAAACTACCACAGAAGAAACAACCTTGAAAACAACCTTAAAGTGGTAAACTTTGCGATACTTCTTTTAATGTATTTTATGTTTCATTAAATTTTACATTATTTCTTTTGCAGAAAGTAAAATATATAAAATTTTAAATGTAGAGAAGCAAGAAGAAGTGAGGATATGATGAATTTGAGTGTTTTTTGATTGTAAGAATTTGTAAGATTGTTTTGTTTGAAGATTTTGAGTGTAATGCTGTTTTAATTTTTTGTCGTCATGACAAAGAACAAAGAGAAAAGCCGTGACCTCGTATCGAGTTACAAAAGATATCGAGTTACAAAAGATATCGAGTTTCTTGCGCATTACAAAAATGTTAGGGAGGTTTCTTTTGGGAATCAGTATGGTAATTAAATTCCATTCGATGGAATCGATTCGGTTTCCGTTGGAATTTATTTGGTCGGTTTTTATTGTTTAAAATTTTTGTTTTTTGTGATAAAAAATATTTGTGACAAAGACTCAAAGTTCCATCATATCGATAAAACATATATTTTTTATAGCTTTTATCATTCCAATAGTTTATTACACCGTTAAGAGTATTAGTCTGGTTCTTTATCTGCGACTTTTGGAACAGGAAGGACAAAAGCTTTTTCAGGTCGATGAGTATAGTTTCCAGAATGTAATGCAGATTCTAAATAAGCATAACATTTATGGAGATACAGAATTTTTAAGAAATGCATGGCATTTTCATATCTAATTTTAGGTTTCATGCACTGATTTAATCCTTTGGGTCGTAATAAGGCATTTATTTTTCATTTCGATTATGCATTTATAATCTTAAGGATAATTTCGCTTATAATACAGGGTAGTCAAAGATTATAGAAGCCATTTCAAAAATTTATAAAAGAAATCTAATAACGCTGAGACTACAGTTTTTTTAAATGAGAAGCAAATAAAAAAAAAGTTTTTTTTTCAAATAGGTGGCGTATTATTACGATGTTCTAAATTTGCTATAGAGAGAGATTTCAATACGCAATGGCTACCAATCAGCAGAAGCCGATGCTCATTTTCTGGTTTCCTTTTTTAGATTTTCTTGAATATCTCGAAAAATATTCATCTTTCACACTACATGTTAATTAAAGAGATCAAAATTCTCCACAAACGCATGTTTTTATTTTTCTTCTAGCTTTAAATGTTTCGTTGGTAATGACACTCAAAAATGGGGGATGTCCAATAATTTACGACCCAACAGTCCACCGTAACTGCGTGTTAACTATAAGAAAAAACCTTTTTCAAATGCGCTGTCAATTAAAAAGAACCGTAATTGTAACATTATAAGTTTTATTAAATTTTTGACATGGGTCCCAGAATTATCACCACCCTGTATAATAAATACATAACCTTATTACGGGTTTTCTGTCATTTGTATAAGTAGCTGAATTAGTATTTTTAACCCTCCTAGCGGCAGAAACGTCTTTTTTCGTTCTTCAGGTTCAGTTTCAAAGCAGGTAGTTTGTATTTATATGCACATTTTCTTAAACAACCAAGGATATTATTATTCTTGAGATTTCGGAGAAATAATTAAATTCAAAAAACACAGGTTCATTCACTTTAAAAACTAAGTTTTCTAATCTGCAAGCTAAAAGATCCAAATAAGTGAGGGTTAAACATAGATAATAAGATCTCCAAATAAGATAAATAAGATCTGCAATTAAGTATATAATATGCTTCTTTATAAGGAGTCATGTAACTGAGTGAGTAGCTACCTGCTTATTCGTGTCATAAAAATATGTCCAAAGGCATTCTTATTATTATTTGTAGTTTCTATTATACCATATCCATTTACGTCATAACAAATGTTTCCGTACTTTGGCGAACTTACCTTCCAATTCATCCAACCATCTTTAAAAAAAATCAAAATTTTATAGGGAGTGTTCTTTTATTAATTTTAATTTTGTACCTATACTTCCGGTTAATGGATAAATATTTTTTAATAATAACGGTTTAAACACACTTTTTTTTATGAATGCAGTAAGATGTAGAAATAAAATTGCGCCATTGGTATTTAATAAAAATTCAATTATTTTAATAGATTAACTGATATCTAAGTTCTGAAAAAAATTAGACCTGCGGTTTTTTTTCGAGAGCAGGCAAGTGTACAAAATTTCGAAACTCTAGCAAATCAGGAAGAGAAAGAAAAATCGATTACAAATTCCCATATTTACAAACATGTAGTAAGTCAATTCAATAAAAATGTGCAAAAATGCAACCATTATGTAAGAGTGTTTTGTTGTAGTATTCTATTAGCAATATCTTACGTTTTCTATCTATACAACCTCTTTCGGGGCACGACGTTAAATGAAAGGGTTCGCAGTAATATTTTTAACTTCTGTTATCTTTCAAGATAAACTGTATATAAAAATAGTTCCTTTCTTATCTTTTATGTACAGAATTCCATTATTCCCTTACATAATATTACATTAAATCATTTAAGCTCTTAATACTATACAAACCATAATTATATATTTAGTATTCAAAAGTACTAATGCATTAAATAATGCAGTTTGAAATAAATTTATACTTTATATTGTTTTAATTTAATTGCAGTAGGGTAAAATTCCAATTCCATTCTTTAGAGAAACATCAAACTTTTCGCTTGTATCATAATATTAATAGATTTACGGTAAATCTATGTCTTATGGATTTACATTAAATTAATCGCAGCCAAACGGCACCCTCACATTATCATTCGATTAATGTCTGTCGATCGTGCATATCCTTCACCGGTAGAGCAATTCAGTTTAATGATGCTCCTCGTTCCCTTTAACAATGTTGCTAAAATTGCACGAACATGCATGTTGTATCCATACTCTATAAAATTCGTGACAAGGAGGTAATTGAATGTGTGATAGTGTGGTTTATTACTTGATATTATAATTTAATAAATATATTTTTGATCATATGTGTACTGAAAATTAAACCAAAAATTAAAATAGATTGCATTTTTTATGCTCATTTATATATTTATTGCATCTAATACAATAAAAATGCAAAAAAACTTTTCCTGTCTTATAAACACGCCATAAATGAAGTTTATATATAGAAGGATAGAAAAGGTTTAAATGCATACGAGCATTATGTCTAGTAATGTTTATTGTCTTTTTTATATTCTCTTCACTATATATATGCCGATAAATATTTCTTTCTGAAGAGTTTGCCTACAGTCAACTATATCTAAATCCTGTTACTATAAATAACATTTATATTTTGTTCAGGATTTGTCTGTAGTAACAACTTTAATTCCTTTTTCCAGGAATACCTTCGAAGCTTTACTAAATTCGCATTAAATCCTGTATCTCCCTTAATAACATTTTTTTAGATATAAAGTAAAATATATAAAGAAACAAAACGTCGCCTTTGCACTTATTTTACAGTTCAAGGTTTCCGGAAGATAGATCTTTCCCTAAATAAATTTTATTAATTTATAAAAATACTATTACGTGTGAAAAATAAAGCATGCAATAGACGGCAGTAATGCGATTTGAGCGACAATCACCAAAGCGAAATAATATAACAGAGATGACAGGTCATATAAAAACTCATTCGATTCATCTACATCCGAGTTTCTCTAAACCCTCATACATTTCAATTTTCATTAATTATAGTAATTTTTAGCTCCAACAACAATGTATAGTTTCCATCTGCATATCCCTCTCTCCATAATTCCCCAAACAAATACTTATGGAAATCCTAAGTTCTCGGGAAGACCTCATCTCCTATAATAGCTTCCGTACTTTATAGTAACATTTCGTCAAGGCGACCTATCGAGCTTAAGATTTATAATGGGGATTTGGCGGATGTTCTGGATATATATTTAATTGGTTGAAAATGAGCTGTTACTTAGAAGCGAACCAGATTCGAAACAGAGTTGCATTTGTAGAATTATTGCCGCCAAATTCTCGAGCAGCCCGGCTTCCGAGAGAGACTTCAAAACCTAATTCTCTGTTTATTTGAGGTTGAAACAACAAAGATAGGTGATTGTGTTAGGGATTTGCAGGCGGTAAGCCCATTAGCTTTAAGTGGGGCAATAAAGTGGATGTGAGTGTTGAAATTCTTGTGTCAATACTTTTAAACTAATGGGTGTGGTTTGGTTTTATTCAGTGCGAGTCACTTTGGTTTATACGATTTAATTTCAAGTTCCATTTATTAAATTTCAATGCTTATTATTTCAGTATTGTTTCTGAAATGAAACGTATGCACAACTACTGTATAGACTGAAAAATTTACTTCAGTATTCTTGTGTAGATTTTAAAAAAGCATAGAAAACCCACATTCATTTTTACCTTGTGATTTGTTTCTCGGCAATACAGTTTAGTAAAATTGGAAATCAAAAATCAGATGGTTGATTGAGCTCCAATTGTATGAGAAGTCCTTATTCAGAACAGACAAATACCTACCGTGAGAATATTGTTAAGAACAGACATTAAGATACCATTTTTACACGAATAGGCTTTATTCAAATTCGAAAGGGATGGGGCATAATTTCGCAAACTGTGGAAGAAAATGGTATGTGATAAAAGACAAAATTTAAATATTGATAGCTTGGATTATAATGAAGATTTGAAAATGCATGTGCTCTTATTTTCTCAATTATGCGAAGAAAGGTATTTTTCTATTAAATTGTAAAATTAACTATATTTTTTGGAATGGAAAAATCGGACCAGAATTTTGGCTGCGGCTATGGCCAAGTGGTAAGTTCCCCGCTTTTGAATGGCAAGGTTTCAGGTTCGAAACCTGATTCCGCTAAAGATCCGTCATACATGAGGGTCTGGTTCACCTTAAATCCTTAGCCGTTGATCAAACATCCTTCCGCTAGTTAGGCGTGGAAGTTTATATATGCGGTGCCATCTCAGGTGTGGAAGTTACTAATAAAGACAGAAATATTGACTGATGGGTATTCAAATATTTTATAGGAGTAATAAACCATATAATTTTATCTAAAATTGGGACCTTTTATATTGCATCACAAGCCCATGATAAACACCATCAAGCCTCTAACAACAAGTTTTCTTATGCTGTGTGAATATTGTGTATTTTCTGTTTAATACGGTGAATTTTTATCTCCTCAAGCGACAAATTGTACTAAATAATTTTGATAGAATTTTTATTAAAAAATAAGAAACTGAATAATGTACTAAAACGTAGAGTATTTTTCAGTCTTAGCCGTTTCTCACTTTTAATCTTTAACTTATAATTCGTTATAAAATATTATCGAGTCAGGTGAGGCCACTCGTATATAAACAAATTTAATTAAATTATTTCATTAAACGGTGCCTAAATTTTGAAAGTATTAACACCAATGATGTTTTCGTTAAACGGAGTACACGAGCTCAGGGATAAAAACCTCTGCAGCATTAATATTTTTAACTAATTAACCATATAAATTTTCATATACCCATAAGAAGCGTCGAAAGAATTTAAAAGTATTAAAATAGTTTATTGTCGTTAGGAACATACAGGTATACGGAATTTAGCAAATCTAGTGTTGGGTGGTCAAAAATTATTGAATTCATTTCCAAAATTTAGGAAAAAGCTTATAACTTTACAGCTAAGGTTTTTTTAAAAAATAATATCTCATTTTAAAAAGTTTTTTTACAGATAGGTTACGTGCTTTATTATTGGACATCTCCCAATTTTTGGAAACATCCTCTGAGGAACTAATAAGCTAGAAGAAAAATAAAAGCATGTATTTGAAAGGAATTTTCCGTTCTTTAATTTGTTAAATCGGTTACAATCAGTTAGTTAACGAAAACTGAATAGTTTTCGAGAAATTCAAAAAAAAAACTAAAAAAAGAAACTAGAACCATGTCAGCTTCTGCAGAACGGCAGCCATTGCGTGTGGAAATCTCTCGCTGTTGCGAATTTCGAACACGTAATGGAACGCCACTTATCTGAACAAAATATTTGCTCTCTCACTTAAAAAACTCCAGCAGTTTTAACATTATTAGTGGTTTTTTTTCATTAATTTTTGAAATGGGTCTAATAATTTATGACCACCCCGCATTTCAGGAACTAAGCGAAAAATCGATCACCAAGTATCATCTTTACAAACATAAATCAACATGTCAACTAAAAGTGTGAAGAAAGCAGCCCAGTTGGCGATATAAAGTGATCACACTATGCTGTATCCCAGATAGCACGTACATTTGCAGCAAGTTTGATTTTGACTTGATGTTACCTTGTCATGGCAAATTTGAAGCGAACTTGTGGCAAACTAGCAATGCAGAATCGCCACCCTCGCTTGCAACGCCGTGAGAACTAGCGCCACCCCTCCTTGCAATACAAGCTTGCTATGAGTTTGCAAAACAAGCTTGATGCAAAGATGATAGAACAAAGAGATAATTATCTTTGTCACTGTTTAAAAAACATCCGATTTTTAATAGCATCTCCTAGACTGTCCTTCTTTTTATTAATTCAATAAATCAATGTTAATTTGTGAAAAAACTAACTTTTTTATAAAAAATTTTTTGAAACATTTTCCATCTTTTTACTAAATATAGAACTCACACTTTAAAGAAAACTATATAGCCTTTTTATTAATGTTGAAATTTTAACGTTTATAAACAAAATTAAACCTGAAAAACGGTCAACATTTGTTGAAAAATAATAACTTACATTTTGTCCCATTTTAAAAGTAATTACTTTTGAAACCTAATTTCAGAATTTATTCTACTAGCAAAACGTAGTTATTAGCGAAAATCGCTCTCTCTTTGATTTCAAATCATGATCTCAATACAAAATTTTAAAAAATTGATGAAAAAAAGAAAAGAGTTTAAAATAAATCGTATGCGCGATCTATTAGCGAAATCTATCTTCTCCTCTCGTAATCTAGCTGGCTGAGTGGTTTAGAGCGTCATGTTAGCAAATGCTAGGTCGCGAGCTCTAATCCGAGGTTGTGTTCGTGCTCTGTTTTTGCTATGTTTGCAATGAGTTTGACGTGGCAAGCTTGCTGCAAGTTCGTCGCGTGGTGACTTCGTCTCTTCTGCAAGCTTGTTTCAAACTTGCACTCTTGTCGTGTCAACCTTGGTGCAAGCTTGCTGCAAGTTTGCTGCAAGCTAAAATTACTATCTGGGATATACAATGCAATCTTCTTCGCCATGCTCTCTTTCTTCATTAATTGCAATTATGACTTTTATACAGCATGAGAGTGTAAATATGTATTTGTAGTAGAACAGCAAATATTACACTTATCTTTGAATGGCTATGTGTTTACTGGAAAAGAAAAACCAATTTTTTTGTAACATACATCTTTTATGTAGCTTTAACGCTAAATTATTTTTTCAAAATTTTCATTCTAAATCATTTCATAATGTTTCGAAATTTCGAGCGTATTTATAAATAAATATTTTTATAAGAACTTATGATTTTTGATGTCTTCTATTATTTTCTGTAAGTTAAAAAAATTAACTAACCAACATATATTTTAATTCGTAAGCACTTAGACGAAATATTAATTTGAACTAGGCAAGTTTCTTAGTAATTCGAAAATAAACAATGTCCTGGGAAAAATCCCAATCAAGAAAATTTTCGAAATCAAGAAGCATATTTAAACTCAGTAGTCATATCACTACCCATACCCAAAGCCGAAAGTTATTGTCTCCAAATACTCTTACGAAATTCATTTACATAGGGTAAAACAAATTGTTCTTCTTTGTAAATGCAAGATTCTTTAGAACATTCCTTTGCTTATAACAGAAATCATTTTAAGCCAGAATGTCATGACCTCTGCAAAAAATAGTAAATCTGAATATTTCTTCCTAATGACGTGTCCTCTTACACTAGTTTTATTTTCATTGAATAAAAGCTTTAAAATGTTAAGCTATTCCTAATAATGTTCAAATATCTCAATTATCAATTATGATATCAAATTCAATTTTAAAATTCCAATCACGATAACTAAGAAAAATGGCTATTTTGACGCAATGCAAGCTTCTTACTGAAACATTTCCCAAATATTTTGAATCAATTTCGAATTTAGTCTTAAGCCCTTGAGAAAGTGGACTAGAATGGATTCCCTGTTTGTTTAATTCGATTCTATCAGAGTATTTTTCTTAGTTTCTTTATTTATTTAAATGATTTTGATTTCCATAAGAAAAATAAAAGATAGAATTGAAATCATATATTTCTGGTTGGTCTCTTTGAAGGCTGCATGATTTTGTTTAATTCTGTGTTTGTGTTCTAAATAATTCACAAACTATGAAATTTCTCAAAAATCGATAAAAATATTTAGACATAGTATTAATATCTCTGAGCTTACATGGCCCTAAAAATCATTGGTACAATATACCCTTACAGATTTCATTTATAAAGGAGAAACTGAATGATTCTTTTTGTAAATGAAAGTTTGCTTGGGAAATTCCATGCAAATATAAAAAAATAACAAAACCATATTTCTTTCAGCTTACGTGACCTCTTAAATTTAGGAAGCCAAGTATGCGCATGCCAGGATGAGAAACCCCGCGAATTATGTTTCAAAATAGAAGTGACAGTTCCCGCGGTAAGTTTCAAAATTCAATTTCAGCCCATTTCTCCCGCCATGTTATATATTTTCGACACTTGATGTGTGGGGACATAGGAGAGAAGAGAAGCTTTCATATTCCCCATTCGATTCTTCTCGACTTGAAATGCTGAATTTAAAGCCAGTAAAGGATTTTCCGTATCTGAAACTTATTTCCAGTTTGTTTCTTCAGCAATAGGATTATATTTTTCTTCGAAGCTTGACAACAGGATTCTTCTTTTCGGGAATAAGAATAAAAATGGAGTGATATAAAGGAATTTTTCTCTGGGGTATTCCGGCTTATATTAAAATCCAGGAAAGCCATTTTATATCCATGGAGATTTATACAAATATTTTCAAATTGAGTCTGAGCTTCAGAAGAATAATAGTAGACGAATAGAGAATAATTGCCACACTTGGGGAAAGCTTCAAGTTATAAGGATTCTAACATGCAGGAATAAGTGGATATAGCTGCATGCCTTACTCAAAAATGCGCGTTATACAAGTCAGATCAGTTTCTGAATATTAGAAAGAATATAAGACTTTCTATAGAAAAATTTACGATTTTCGGATTTCTTTTGAGAATATTCTATTGTACGTAATGGAAAATTTAAATGTTATACCACAAAACAGAAAATAGTGTTATAAAAATTGTTCGGTGGGTGTACACGAATATAGTGCAAAAAGCAAGATAAAAAATATTGTCCGGTGAGTGTACGCGAATACAGTGCAACGAGCAGGATAAAAAAATATTGTCCGGTGGGTGTACGCGAATATAGTGAAAGAAGCAGGATAAAATTACTGTCCGGTGGGTGTACGCGAATACAGTGCAACAAGCAGGATAAAAAAATAAGGTTCCTTATTTCACGAATATTCTAGGACAACAAATGTAGCACAGGTAACAAAACATCACTAGTAAAAATTTACTGCACAGGTAGATAGCAGATCAATAATAAATCTCAGAAACAGTACGTTCAATATCTCTCAGTGTCACCAGCTTCATTTCTGACCAAAGTCCAGCTTATTCACTCTTGGTTTCAGTAGATAGCATTTATACCTTTCGCAACAGGAAGTGACG
>BGPR01001359.1:0-27593 GCA_013235015.1 Araneus ventricosus | reverse complement strand
TTGTCTTTAATTTCAGAATAAGAAAATCAGGAAAAAATGAAAAAAAAATGTAATCCCCGATGCATTTGATAATGATTTCTTATCAATAGAAATCGCATTAGGGAAAATTTTCTTCTGCCCCAACCAGCCAATGTCCTTCCCATTCGTAATTCTATTCCTTCTCGAAGAGAGTCATAATTTCCAGACAGAAAAATCAATTAAATCACACACCACGGATAAAACAAATTTTGGGAAAGAAACATTCCGAAAGTATCAAACAGATGGTTTATTTCGGATGTCTAATGCCAAAGACCACATTGCCGCCAGTCCATTAGAGTAACAAATTTAAGACGAGAATTTCTCCTCCATTTTCAACTCTTGAATTCCCTAGTTGACAAGACTTCGGAAGCTAGTCTTTTTCTTCTCTCCTCTTTCTGCAGCTGCCTCTTTTTTCTGTTGTTTTTCCTCTCTCCATCATTTTTTTCTTCTTTTAACCACTATTGAAGAGTTACATAGGTGAACGGGAAGAGAACAGATAAAAGATGAAAGAGACAGAAGAGGAAGGTAAATTCTCAGTTGTCTCTTCTATTTATTTTATTCTTGTTACTTTACATATTTTTTCCTTCTTTCTCAATAGGTTGGAGAGATCCAAAATGGACGTTTAACTCTACTTCATCTTATCAATTAAATGGAGACGGAAAAGACAACTAAACAGCGTCTGGAGAATACTCTTTCATCAATGAAATATCTTTCAATGTGAAATTTGGTTTTCCGTCTTCCCGCTTTGAGATCGCTGCTTGTAAACAACTTGGCGAAAGCATACAGGGTTAGCCTAAATGATTTATCGGGTTTCAAAACTCTGTGTATCGAGAGGTATTCGACCTACAATGACGGGTGACACATGACAAGATACATACACTCCCCAAGTTTAAAAGCCCGCCTCGTTGTTCACGTGCTCGCTGTGTAGCGGCACTGTACAAGATGGCGGCAATGCAGGAGAATGTGTGTTGGAATATGCAATGTGTTCTTCGGTTACGAGCGTTCAGCGTGCATTCCTACGCAAATACGGAAAAGCTGGTCACCAAAGCATTTTGCGTTGGTTTCGCCAGTTTAGTGAAACTGGTCTGGATGATGTTCCTCTGCGCTATGGCCCCCCAGGTCGTCAGATCTCTAGCCATGTGATTTTTTCCGGTGGGATTATGTGAAGGACCAAGTTTGTGTACCCCCAATGCCAACAACTATGCAAGCACTGCAGGAACGCATCACTGCTGCTGTGACGGACATTGACCGAAACGTGCTATTGAATGTCTGGACGGAACTGGATTACCGTTGGGATGTGTGCCTGGTGAGGTGGCACATATTGAACATTTGTAGTATACACCAGGAACTTGGTGAGTGTATGTATCTTTTCAGGAATCATCCATCTTTGTACTTAGTATACTTGTAAATAAACAGTCCTTTGAAACCCGATGAATCATTTAGGCTAACCTTGCTTGATTACAACTGACGTCAAGAATCTTCAATCAGCTGTTCCGAAAACTTTCCCTGGAGGATAATACTTGTACTGGATGGTAGAAATTTATGCACGTTGATAAAAGTTTTGTCATAAGTTACCTTTCCTTAATAGAAGGAAAATTCATTATTTAGTTGCTTTTTTTATGTAGAACTGCATAGTTTTTTATAACCATGTTCTGTCTTTTAATCAAATATGCACTTATATTCTTGACATAAATAAAAACATATTTTATCACACTCATTTATTATTGATTTTTATTATTTTGCTTTTTGTAAGCCTGTAATTATTTATTATTTAAAATATTACGTAACCTGCAAATAATTTTTCCCCAAAATTCTTTACTAGCTAGGCCAACTCATATGTAATAAAACTTAAATTAAATTAATAGATTAACGGATAAATAATTTCTAAAATTATTTTTTTTTAAATTAATATCTCAAGACCTCAGAATTGTACAAAATTTCAAACTCAAGTACATCTGAAAGTGAGAGAAAAATAGATTACAAAATTCAGTCTTTAGAATCATGAAATAAGACATATAAGATAAAAGTATGAAAAAGAAAACGTCGGTTTGAACAGTAGTTTTCAGACTGATTTTAAACAATAGTGAAGCTACTGCAGATTAAAATGATATCTTACAAAATTCAAGGCCTTAAGTAATAACTGTAATTTTCAAACTGATTCGCAGTTGCCACATTTGAAAGTAATTAGAAATTCTTAATTGGATCTTTAAAATAAAATGCATAATTATTAGATAACAGGGCGAATCTATAAGCATTACAAACACCTATTCATTTCCCTTTCTACAACAGTAACAAACCATACAAAGCAACAGTATTTTAAGGGGACACATTACCCAAAAAACGGACAAAATATTAATTTTTATTTTATTGGCTTGTTTTGTTTATCTTATATTTCTACTTATTGTATCAAAATTTCAAATTTGTACCTTTAATATTATGAAAGTTATTTAGGCTTTTATTTACGATGACCAATGATAAACATGCGCAAATGACAACTTTACATGACTTTTTCCCCATGTCGGACTTTTCTTCACTTTCATATTTTCAAAATGCTAATGCTTTCTTCCCTTTTCAGATAGAGCTTTCAAATTTTTTAAACATGTTTATCATTATACATATGATAAAATTGTGCATGAAATAGGCATTCAGTTGCTTAGTATTTTTTATATACAAGATAAAAATTGCGTTAGTGTTTAATATTCTCATTTTTCTCCACATAAAACAGTAAAAATTCTATATTTAAGCGACAATTAGATTCACCTCAAAATCCATGCACAGTTTTGTGTAACATATTTCAATGAATCTGCAAAAAAAATTTGAAGCAAAAATATTCTTATTTGAAAAAGTTATAGGGAATTTTTAAAATTGAATTTTTCTTTTAAAAAATTAAATTTCAACTTAACAAGCAGATCAAAATTATTTTTTTCTCTTTAAGATGATTTTATATGATTGTTATTCTTTAATAGTATGAAAACTTTTTCAATAATATTTCAAATAAAAATTATTGCTCAGAAGGTAATGTGTCGAAGTATAATGTACCTTACCATTAGTTACGTATCTAGCATTCTTCACTACAGCTGGATTCGAAAGCATGGGATAGACAATATTTCCGACAACCAGAAAAAATGTATGAAACTCTTTTTGTGCATCTTTCAGCGTGTGTACTACAGTTTTCTAAAAATTTACTTTAATAATTGGAAGTGATTAAGTAAATGTTCCAAGAGACAACAGTTAGAAGTACACGCTGTCCAATTACGCTCTATGATGCAAAGTAGTATAGTAAGAAATCTCACAAAGTTCTGCATGAAACCTTGTTAAGTTTTATATAAAGCCCTATAAAATTGTGTGTTGCTTTTTATGTAAATAGTAGCTAAACCCGGCAATGCTTTGCTGTTCCTAGATTTGAATATATATATATATATATATATATATTGAAAGTTTGATATCAATTTTTGTATTTAGTTAAAATTAGATACTTACATATACATTATTATTTTCATGTTTTGGATTACAAAAATTGCAATTATTGTTGCATTCAACTTTACGTTCATTGCAATGCTCATGGAAAAACAATGTTTTTGGTGATTCCATTTGGCATATATACAAACAAATTTTCTTCGTTTTCCTACATGGGAGCATGCAACGTATAATTGTCCATTAGGAAAACATGGATTCCACAAATTCAATCCACATACTTGCAATTATTGACCTTGTGATTTGTTCATCGGTATTGCAAAAGCCAGTTTAATTGAAAATTGCAATCGTTTAACTTCGCATATCTGTTGGTATCATTGGTATACGTGGTATTAGCGCATCATCTTCTTTGAATTTGCAAATTAAAATTTTTGCTTCGGTGACATTGTTCAATAATCTTTTGACTGCCTATCAGGTACCATTGCAAAGTTGGGGTGGGCCAATGTTTCTAAGAAGAATGATAGGAACACCAACCATCAGATTAATGATGTGGGGTGGCATTCCAGATAAATGAAGTGAATTTAAAAATTCAGTTGAATAATTTATTGCTTCTTCTTGATCTATAACATAATTTATATATTTGTTAATAACTGTTTCCCCTGGTAACATACGTTGAATGCTGATAATAATCAAATTCACATCCGCATTTTTTGCATCTAATATTGCACGTTCACTTAACCATTGAGACTTTCATAATTTTGTTTGATATCTGGAAATACGCATTGAACTATTTCTTCTTGTGAGTGAGTGATACTGTAAAATTCGTTTGGTAATTTAATGTAGCCTGTTGTTTCTTCTATTCTAATTTCCCATCTCCATTATCCAATTATTGTATCGCAAAATGCTCAGCAGAAGAATCGTTTTGTAATTTAACACGCGTGTTTGTTATCAATGAAAATTTATTAACATGTCTCCATAAATGTGATTCTTTTAAACACGCATTTAATTCATCATCTGCTGTTGAACGTGGAACAACAAGTTATGTCTGTCGAAAATCAACTGCTAATTATATTAGAGCACCACACAATGGCCGTTTATTTTTCACGTAAATCTTGCCTTGTTCGAACCAATGCTTCCATCTACTTTTATGCGCCATTTTGATTTCATCCCATATAATTATCTTGCATTGCCTGAGTACTTATTCCTGATGTTTCCTTAATATTACAAGTTGGTGTTTCACTGCTTTGTATATTCAATGGCAATTGAAGTGCTAAATGTGCTGTTCGACAACCATCCAAAAGAGTCGCCGCAATTCCAGATGATGCGTTTTCCAATGCGATATTATTTTGTGCACGTATGTAAATAAATCCAATTGTCAAAACAACAGCACCCGAGCTTACTTCTAGGCAAGCGCGACAGCATTTCTTACCTCATGAACTTCAATGTGAGAAGCACTGTCTCGTGGCGCCATCTACATTTAAATAATAGTACTGCTACTATTAATATTACATTATTAGGGCTCTAATTTTCTTTCTACTGGTCACATCGAGGATTTAAATAGCTTTAAACCTTCCCCAGAGAACGCGGATCATTTTTCAAAAAGCCGCGCATGAACCGGTCCAGTAGTCTTTTAATCTATATCGGACACATATGCGAACATCCTTTTATATATACAGATAAAACGAATGATACTATGAAGAAAATTGGGATTGGAATTTTGAAAATTTGCAAAATTCCAATTTTGCAAAAGGATTTTAAAGCTAATTAACTTCTAATACGCCAAGAAATGTTTGTATACCAGAAGTAAAGGAAAAAAAAAGAGATTTATCATACGTTGAATTTATATAAAGTACTACGAAGAGATTATATTTTAAATTTTCTTCTGAAATGTATAACATAACATGCAAAATGTTGTAGATTTTATTCTGTAGTTTCATGCTGTTTCTTTAATTTGAAAACCTGATGATAACAACCTCCTCAATATTTATCGACTCATTATTTTATCCATAAAGTGACTTTCTGCATTTTCTATCCCATTATTATCACTATAGTTCTTACTTTGAGGAGAGAATTGTGATGAAATTGGATTGGTGAAATGTGGTGAAAAAATTTAATTATCTAGAATTTCGCTCAAAAATAACGTTACTTTGGAGCTCATAATTTGAGAGTGAAAAAGCTTAAAACAACAAAATAAGAAAAATTGGAAAACAAGGGTTTTTAATTAAGAAGTAAAGGAATATGTGGGAACATTTATGGGAACATTTTCTGTAACACAATGTTGTACCATTAATTAAATAGAAAATATCCTAATCAAATTGCCAAGTTATTATTAAAAACAGGAAAAAAGGGGAAAAATCATGTTTATGTATCAACGTTCATTCATCGACATATTTCTTATTAAACTTCATGGTGCATGATTAAATCACATTGTATCAAGCTTCTATAATATAAAACAGAAAATACATGTGTCTGTCTGTCGGTCACAAGAACTCCTCCTAAACGGTGAGCGGTAGCGCCATAAAATTTGCACACGCCATTCTTGGGCACATTTCTAGGTCAATTGTGCTATTTTCAACTTTCGCAATTAAGTAGTTTTTAAGATATTTCATTAAATAACAAAAAATGGGCTATTTTTAGGCGCTTTTTGCAAATTACTTCTGTAATAATTATCGCACGAAAATTCATTTTACACCATCTTAAAGGGAAAACAATTATCTCTTTAATGATACTAATATCATTTCTGTACTATCTTTTTTTCTATTTTTAATAAACATTTCATAAAATGCTTTCTATTGTTATAAAATTAAATGTAACCTATTTAATGCTTCATCAAATCCTTCAGTCATGTGTTTCATTAACAGAGGCAAAACACACGCGCTGTGTGATTAGGAAAATATTATTTAATTTGGACATTAACTACAAGTCAATGTTCTTACTTCCGTTTTTATTTTGAACAACTTTTACTATGCACATGCAATAATCCAATGACTTAAGTTTGACTAAGTCATTGGCTGCGATGTTTCGCGTTTACTTTTAATACATTTTAAATGCTCCGAATTAATTTGGAAGGTCATTCAATGGTTTTGAGACCTGAACAACGGAAAACGCGGATACAAAAAAATTGTTTTATTTAGTTTACTAGCAGTTATGCCCGGCGTTGCTCGGGATTAATGCACTTTTATGTCTAATATTTTTAATGAAAAATCTATTTTT
This sequence comes from Araneus ventricosus, assembly GCA_013235015.1. Taxonomy (NCBI): domain Eukaryota; kingdom Metazoa; phylum Arthropoda; class Arachnida; order Araneae; family Araneidae; genus Araneus; species Araneus ventricosus. The sequence goes on along the minus strand of BGPR01001359.1, from coordinate 20,948 downwards.
GTATAGAAAATTATAATGCAAAATTTCCTTTATCGTCTGAAACGTTTTTATTTCAAATTTCGTTCATAAATAGTGAAGTGTAAGAAGGATTTTTGACAAATGTTTTGGGTCAGATAATTAAATAGTTAAATTTTCATTAATAAAATGAGTCAAAATAAACTAGACAAATAGTTGTTCCTGATATAAATTATGAATCGTCTGCTTTTAAACTTTTCGTTAGTATTCCTCCAGAATTTTGTTTATATATTCTTAGGGAAACAGCTCTTCATACGTATTCTTATTCCTTAACAATAAAAAATACATTGCTACAAATTGTGAATTTTATACACAATTGAATTTCTTTTTAAATTATTGAAATGAGAGCAACAATTTTGAACGCAAATGAAATTTGTGTCACTGAAAAGCTATTTTTTAAACTTTAATATAGTATAAAAATAGTTATTGTAACATAACACTTTCGAAATAAATCACAAAAAAACGCAAAATCTTGCTGAAATTTTAATTTTAAAAATTTAATTATTTTTTTGGCATTTTAAAGTTGACAGTGATCTTTCACTTCTTTTTAAAATATTTACAGAAATAAAAAGAAATTTGTTCAAAGTCTCACCGTTGCCTAGCAACGAAGTATCATTACATTTGCTTTATTCAAGAATCGTCTGCTGTAATAATTTATTTATTAAATATTGAAAAATTAATAAAAGTTGGAGGATACATTTCACAGATATAAAATTTGTATCAATGAAAAGGTAAAAGTTTGAACTTTAATTTGGAATAAAAATATTTTTGAGGGTATAGTTTGCTACGAAGTTAATACGGGAAAACGGTTTCGGTTAATTTCTAATTAACTGACTATTTTATTGACTTTCGGACTTCGAAAAGTTGAGAATAATCTTCCTCTTGTCTTAAATAATAAGTGTGCAAAGTTTTGTTGAAATTGATGCAGTAGTTTAGGAGGAGATGTGGAATATACTCACATACATACCCACAATGACTTTTATTTTTATTAAGATAGAAAAGACCTAACAAGTTAGTGATTTTTCTTAAACTTCTAAAATGTCTTATTTTATAAATGCCTAAAAGAAAGACATTTAAACTTGCAAGACTCGCCACAATGCATTAAAGGCAGTCATGGTAGAAGCAAGCTCAAGAAAGAAAAACATGTGAATTGCATGTAATTAAAAGAGCTGAGAGACGAGAAACGAGACTGATGAAGAAATCGACAAACTGTTTTAATGAGCTTCTATATTAGCTTATACATTTCAGAACGTTTGCAAGGCAATCCAATGACGTTAATTACTCTTTCTATTCGATGTTAATTTAATTTCACAAATTTTTAAATGATCCTAATTGAGTGTGTAGGTGTTTTTCTGATCAGTCAAACAAACACTAAAAGGAAGAGAATTCTACTCCGGATAATGGCAATAAAAACCACGGTATCAAAGAGCTTCTGTTGATGATGTAACAATCTATGGTGGAGAAGGAAAAATGAGTACCAAGGATGGCTAGATTCATGGCCGGGTGGCTGAAACACTTTAATTAGGATTAAAGTGTTATAAATACTTAGACTTGAAAATATTTTTATCCCAAACTACGCCGGGTATGTCAGCTAGTATCTTCAGAAATTGTTTAGAGAAAATGTCTTTATATTGGATATATATTTCTTTTTAATAAAGAAAATTAGGTTCAGTAGAACATCTATGCGCAGGAGTATAATTAGGGATATCGTAACTTCTAGGCCTACGTCTAGGTCAAGTTAACTTCACAGGATTGATAGAGGCGAGATTTATTTATGTAGATGCTGAGGTAGTCGGTACATACAACTATTGACACTCAAATGCTACATGTTAACTTATACGATTCTACCCTACTCGGCTTCTAAATCTATCATACCTGTATTCACATTGTGTGTGACTGGTGACGAAGTCGAATCAAGACTACTCGTTAAAAAATAACAAATTTAATGAAACAATTAAATTAAATTACTAAATCATAAAATCATTATACAGCTAGCTAATCAAATGATACAAACAGGGAAGAGCAGATTGAACATCAGCAATCAGTGCTTATATACAGTAACAGGCTCGTCGCTATTGGTCGATAGGCGACATCACAAAGAGGGCGGATCCGATCTGCATGAAATCACAATTCAGGATGTTGCCAGATGCCGCAATATAAATGAACACACGATTTTCATAAAAGACATCTCTTTCTTTCATTACAAAATATTCTTTTTATATATCTATTTGAATAAGATAAATACTGATCGGAGCAAGATTTTCAGCTCGTTCGGGTCAGCATGGCACAAATAAAAGATCCTAGTTCCATACGTACCATTTTGTTGTCATTTTAGATACAATTTCAAAATCTTCCATCTAAATTAGAATGAAAAGAACAACACTTGTAATATTTTATCGTGCATTTTTTACACAAGATAATGTGTTCCATGCAAATAAATTAAAAATAAATTACAAATCTTGCACTAAAATGTCTTATTATATTCATGGAAATGACTATTGTATGAAAACATAACAGTGCACAAGATTGTTTGATTTCGTATGCAACACAGACAACTGAATTAAAACTATCACACAATGCACTCAAATGCTTGGAAATTGTTTCTCATTGGGCTGCAATAAAAATCTTCAACGAATCGATGATGATACATTTTTCGGGTCACAGTTTATTGGTGTTGTTTACAGTCAAAACATCAAATATAAATAGGTCACAATATTTATTCTAACATCTGCATCTGAGGCCGGTTCGCGGCACATTAACATTACGGAATTTCATGAGATTAACCTCCGGTCTGGCGCAATATAAACGCTAACACGTTTGGACGCAACTCATCTGTTAGATTAAAAGTGAAATTTTTACTTAAGCTTAAGGGGACATACGACTCTTAAACCTCGCAAAAATGGTGGAAAACTGTCAAATTCCATACATTTTATCTCTGAAGCCATGTAATTCTCAAACTCACTTTTCTCCAGAAAAATATCTATTCTTTATCTTATAGTACACATATTTTCAAAACTTGATATTGGTATGTATTTATTTGAGAGAGTAATAAATTTGGCTATAATTTTTGGTGAAAAAATGAAATAGTCAACTTGCGCGCATAATTACGGATAAAATACTGGCCTAAGCACACTACTTTGGGTATCTAAGTAATACAAACAGTCTGTTTAAAAAACTGAACGACAATTTATCAACATTTAAATTTCATTTCTATTTTATGTACAAAATAAAAATGTTAAAAAAAGTTAAAATTTCAACTTTTCTAATCCCCCCAAAAAAATTCTTTGGAGAAATATGTACGAAAGTTTAGTTCAGTTTGTAGAACATATCAAAATACATATTCGGTAAACATTTTATGTGAAAATATTCGATAGCTCTTGAGATGTCGTGCACGCAATATAAAAAAACACATTTTGATATATAGCGCTTTAAAGATATGACCATATTCAATGTTTACGTTGAAGAGCTGGTAAATTTTCCTTCATAACTTTCATAATTATGGGAATCTTTTAACGCTGATTGTTATAAATTTTTCAAAAAAGACAGGGAAATAAGATATATTTTTTTCATAAAAATGAAAATTTTCAAGGTTAACAGTAGTATGTAAGAAAGGCTCAGCAAATCGAACTATTCGGTCGAACAAAGCTATATTTTCGTTTTCAAATGGCCTTTTTATATTTCCTTGCAATTTCAGCTAACAAAATATCAAGGAATTCAGGAGGTCGTTGACGTTTTTATTCCTTCAAGGTTCCTTATCAGTGACAATTGTTGTCGTTGAGAGACTGAAATAATTCGACATTTTTGAAACAATATATTGGAAATAACGATCAATAACTTCAGTTATTTATCGTTCGTATTGAGTATAGTTGAATTAGGGGATGGGAAACAGGTCTACGAAATTATGTAGGTATATAAAAAGAAATATTGAGAAAAAATTGGAAAATCAAAAATACAAATTTAGATTTTTGAAACAATATATTGGAAATAACGATAAATAACATCAGTTATTTATCGTTCGTATTCAGTATAGTTGAATTAGGGGGTGGGAAACAGGTCTACGAAATTATATAGATATATAAAAAGAAATATTATGCAAAAATTGGAAAATCAAAAACACAAACGTAGTCGGGCACAACTCATCTACCAGATGAACGTGTTCCTCACGTACATCAAAAAAGCACTAGATGAGAAAACCATGATATCCTAGTGTGAGTGGTAAAGAGCAAGAAAGCTAGGAAACTTCTAGAAATCCAACATCTTTCTCGGTAAAAACTGCACTTAGGCAAAAAAAAATAAGTGCTTCATATCATAGATGACATGCGCCCGACCGAAGGTTAAATACTTTTTCTGTCCCATTTCAAAATATATTTCGGGGAAGGGGATGTAATGTATTGTCGAGAAAATAAATTTGTTGTTGCTGTTGTTGTTGATGATGATGCCCGAAGATCAGCAGAGCTATATCAGGTCCATGAGCCTGTGTACCCTAAAGAAATTCAAAGTCAATAGAGGATTACAAATAAGATCCTGTTGGGAAAGCCCCAGCAAGAATATCAATCACTCTTGGATGGGGGAAAAAGGGCCGCTTCTGTGGTCAAAGACTGGAGCACCAAAGGTAGAAGACCGACTTAGCTCCGATGCCAGGATATACACCCTGCCAGTGGGTAACTCAGGTACCTCGGGATCGCCACTTCCCGTACTCGCTCGTATGAGCGAGCCCCTGAGGGAACAAAATAAATTTATCAGCCATGAAGAATTTGTTCGTTCTTATTTGATTTGACTGCAATCAGATCAATAAATCAAGAGAATCAATACAAATTGTTTCATTGAATTATTTTAAAATGTATTTTTATATGATTTAACTATAAGATTTGTGTCCATCTAAGGCGAAATTTTAGCTTGAAAATAATATCTCAGATTTGATTGTCACAGATTTACTAACGAAATTTGCTGAAGAAACTCTCATGTAGATTGCTAGAATGCTTAAGAAATAAAGAAAGGCATGAAAAACAGAACTGATGAATCAACTGGCAGTGCTATGTTTTGATGGTGGTGCAGAGTGTGGCAGCGGTTCTTACGATGATATAACATGGAGCTACAATTTAGAGAAGACTAATTAATTTTATTAAAAACATTTCAAACTGATAAGTGAACTCAACTCGAGATCATAAAGAAAACTGCATAATAATACATACATAATCATCATGATAATTCATCATAATAAGACATCACTCCAATTCTGCTTTATATACTTATGGAATAACTAAACATTCCCATCTTTGGAATGACGTCATAACGAATCAAGAACTGAGGTTCAAATCCTCTTCTTCACCAAAAGTAGACAATTCGAATATTATGCAAATGTGAAGAACAGAAATTGAAGCTTCGTCCAACATGTTTTAACTTGACTTTCACAAAAAATAAAGATATTGATTTACAGTATTCTGACTTTGTTGCAGGTGAATACGTTCATGGTATTCTGCAAAAAATGTAAGGTTTTTTTGCCTTTCTTCTTGCAATTCTTCTTCTCTTCTTCTACGATGGTATTCATTATCTGAAGCACGCATCCTGTTTAATATCTCTTGGCTTTGTCTCGTCCTCCATCGAGCAAATATCCCTCTTGCTAATCTTCGTTTCCTTGCAGTAGGATCTTCTCTATCAGTTTACTATTAATACTTGAACTCTTCCTCTTTCGAAGATATGGGAAATTTACTTCCCTCTTGGAAACCCGCGGCGAATTCTGAGAAATCTTTGTTCCCCCCTCTACTACGTCTAAGAAAGGAAGTCCTCTCTTATAGGCGTGCCACTTTTGGAACGTAGCCCCGCCCCCTTTCCAGAGCGTTAGCGACTTCGGACGATGATTATATTATAGATAAAATGTATGTATGCATATAAAATTATCAACAATTTTTAAATTCATTCACACTCAAATAGCAGTGGATATTTTATAAAGTTTTATTTAATAAATTTTGATTTTGACTAATATTAAACCATATAAAGTAACAAAGCATCATCTCAGAACTTAGTATATATTTCTAGGCTCTTGGGAGATTAAAGTTATCCTAAAACAAAAATGTTCCGAATTTATTGTTAAACATTAAATTTCCTGAAAAGTAGGAAATTTGAGAATATAATTTACAATGTCTGTCTGGGTGATGTCTATTGGGATCTACTTATGGGACTCTTGACTTAATTTCGATTTGATCTCATTTAATAGACGCACTTAAAAAAGTTATTTCAGACGAAAAAAAAGTATCATGTCTTAATATATCAAGAAACTTAACCAAACTACTGCAGAAGACAATAAAATCCGTTTTTACTACACTTGGAAACAACGTTTAAGTATGAAACTTTGCGATACTCCTTTTAATGTATTTTTTGTTTCATTAAATCCGGCATTATTTCATTTACAGAAGGAGAAGTATATTGCATTTTAAATGAGGAAAAGCAAAAAGAAGTGAGGATACGGCGGAAAGGCGGGTAGTGGAACAGAATGAAAACAAGAGCAAGATTTTGAAAAGAACACTGTTTTCATTTCTTGTCGTCGCGTCATGACAAAGAACAAAGAGAATAGCCGTGACCTTGTATCGAGCTGAGAAGGATATCGAGTTTCTAGCGCATTACAAAAAGCTTAGGGTTTTTTTTATGGGAAACAGTATGGTAATTTAATTCCATTCCACGAAATCGATTCGGGTTCAGTTTGTGTTTGTTCGGCTGGTTTTTATTGTTTTAAATTTTCATTTTTTCTGATAAGATATATTTGCGAAAGACACTAAAAATTTCGCTGAATCGATGAATTATGTATTTTTTTATTCTATTATTTCTTAATTTATCGAACCTTTAAGAGGATTACTTATAATCCTTATATACGATATTTCGAACATGATGGAGAAAAAATGTTCCACATAGATATGCGTAGTTTCAAGAATGTAATACAGAATATAACGAGATTAAAGTATACAGAGACACAAAATTTTTAAGAATGGATACATAAGAGATACAATAAGAAATCTGGTTTTAGGATTCCTGATCTTTAAAATGATTAAATTCTTGGGTTAGGAATAAGGCAATTATTTTTAATTTCGGCGATACATTTTATGAACATTAAGAAGAATAATTCCTCTTTTAATATAATAAATATATGAGATAATTAGGGTTGTTTTCGGGTCATGTATATAAGTAACTGCTTAATTATTAGAAAAAAATGATATTGCATCTCCAGATAAAATTCAGCGCTGAAGCCTATTATTTGTCTTGATACTAACCAATCAAAAGTATCCTGACACCATCGGATTTTCACATTTTTTAGAATTTCTCCTGAAAGGCTAAACTGCCTGCCTTTGAACTTCTAACATGCAAAGAATAGAATCTAACTCACATTTTACAGTGAAGATTTGATCCTGAGAGGAATTAGGAGACCGAAGACGAAAATTATTTTGCCCCCCCCCCTCTTTAAACAAAGCTTATAACGAGATGAAATTTTCAGTAATGGTTGTATTTGATGTTCATTATTTTTACATGGATTTTCGTAAATGCAGCACATATATTCGGGAAGGTATAACGGTTTTCTTAAAAAAGGCCCAAATTTTCCCGCCTGTGTTTTGTTTATAACATGCAGAGTTTTCTGTTATATTAAACAAAACTCACAGCCACAATGACAATATGTTAGAAAAGCATTGTGTAAAAATTTGGAAAAAAAGTTTGAATATTAAAGAAAATATGAGTAGTTGTAGTAAATAATATTTTACTGCGTATGCGCGAGATATAGCGTAATTTTTCTTTCATAACTTCAAATCCAGACATGTAAGGCAACTTATGTAAACAATCCAGTCTAATATCATTAAGATTTAGAAAGTTATCAGCATTGCAGTGAGCAGAATTTTTGCTTCCCTCTACAAGAAACAAAGCGATGAGGGTTTTTTCATAAATTGATATTTTTTAAACTTCAATCTTCAAACAGAAATCGCCGAACTGCAATTTACATTACGAATATTATTTATAAGTTTGCATGAGAATTTAGCATGTTCATTCTTTATGAAATTCTATAAAATTATTCGAAAATTTAAATTTAAAAATATCCATTTGTCTAAAAACCCCTCATCGTTTTGTTTTTCTTAGAGGGAAGCAAATATTCTTCTCACTGCAATGCTGATACCTTTCTAAATCTTACTGATATTTGACTGGATTTTTTCAATAAGTTGCGCTACATATCTGGCTTTGAAGTTATGAAAGAGAAATTACTTTATGTTTCGCGCATGCGCAGTAAAATATTATTTATTACAACTAATAATATTTTCTCTAATATTAAAATATTTTCCCAAATTTTTACACGATGCTTCTCGAACATATTGTCATTTTTCTGTAAGCTTTTTATAATATAACAGAAAACTCGGCATGTTGTAATCAAAAAACAGGCGTGAAAATTTGAGTTTTTATGAAAACCTATATATCTCCCCGAGTATTTACGCTGCGTTTACGAAAATTCATGTAAATATTATTCACAACAAACATAATTATTGCTGAAAGTTTCATCTCGTTATAATCTTTCTTTGAAGCGGGGATGGGCCAAAATACTTTTAGTCTTCATCAATTTGTAGATAGTCCTCGAATTGCCCTCAGGACCGAATCCTCACTGTAAAATGTGAGTTAGTGTCTATTCTTTACATGGTCGAAGTTGAAGTGCAATTAGTTTAGTCTTTCAGAAAACATTCTAAAAAATGTGAAAATTTGAAAGTGTCTGGATACTTTATATCAGATAGTGTATTGTCAAATGCGTTCCTTATTATTTGAAGTTTCTTTTATTGCATTTTTAATATCATATCCATTTATATTATAATAGGTAGTTTTATCCTTTCCCATTTATCCGACTATTGCGACTATACCTTCCACTTCATCCAATCTTCCTAAAAAATTAAAATGTTATATAGATGGTTTTCTTGTTATCGGAAATTTTTGTATACCTCCAATTAATGGTTAAATATATTTTAATTATAAGAGTTTTTAAATAAATAATTTTATTAATGTCATATAATGTGGAAATAATATTAATTTTATATTTCGGCATTTATTTTATAATTTTCTATTATATATATTCTGAAATCTTTAAATTAATTTTCCCTAATTTATCATCATTTGGAGCTACACATACGGAATCAAACTCAATTAAATTAAGTTTTAACTGATAACTAATTCTGACAATATTAGATTAGCGAGAGTTCACAAATGTACCAAATTTCAATCTTCTAGCATATCCGGAAGTGAAAAAAATTTATTAAAAAATTCCTTCATTAAAAACATGAAACTAGTCAAATTCAAAAGAGTTAGTAGAAATGCATCCATTATGTACGAATGTATTCTTGAATTTTATTAGCAATTTATTGTGGATTTTATGTATATAATTTATTTAACACGCCGCTAATACAAAGGCTTCGAATTGAGACTTTTAAAATTGTTATATTTCAAGCAAAAATAAATATACAAATATTTATTTTCTCATTTTTGTACACAAAATCCCTTTATTCCCTTACATGATTTTGCAATTAAATCATTTTAGTTCAGAATATAATACAACCCATATGTGCATATGTTATTTTGAAAAATATTATTGCATTAAATAATATAGCTTGAAATAAATTTTTATTTAAAAATGTTTTTGAATGATTGCAATATGATAAGATTCCAACTACATTCTGTCCATCTCCTAAAGGAAGATCAGGTTTTTTGATTTTATCATTATAGATTTATACTACATCTACGTCGTATGGATCTATGCTAAATTACTCGTACATTGCCTAAGGGCACCGGCGCATTATAAATCGAGTGATGTATGTCGATCATGCCTATCATTATCTGGCCCAACAGTTCAGCTTAGAGAAGCTGCTTATTCCCTATATCAGTATCACTACACTTACACAAACTCACATGTTGCATCGCAGACTCTGTAAAATGTATGACTTGGGACATAAAGTATTGTTTCTTAGAATGGTTTAATATATGATTTTATAATTTAATATATTTTTTATCTTTATGTGTGTTGGCTTCTCTATTGACATTCTTAAGACTTCTTCTAAGACTAAACAAACATTTATTAGAACATTAAAAAACAACTATTACATTCCGTATCTACGTACATTGTAACTTCGTTCAACCGTTCGTCTCGTCTCTCTTCTCATTTCAAATCAAATTCAAAGTAAGTCAACATCTGGCTGTTGCCACTTATCTGGCATCATACACTGTTATAACATTAAATAAGTTGAACTCATGCTTTTGTCAGGCATAAATATTAAACATGCTTACATGTGTATCATAAATTAAACGAAAAAAAAACATATATCAATTTTTCTACGACACTGATGCTTGTCGGTTTGTTTTTAAATTTCTCCAAATTGGCCGCAATTTAAAAGTTAAAAGCCAGATATTTATTTGCATATTATGATAAAGCGTATCATAATTTAAAATGAATAGTTTGAATAGTTTTAAATGAATAGTAGTAGTGCATTTGAATTTAAAGTTTATAAAACAAATAAATTACTTTGAGATGAAACATAAGAGATACATTTTAATATATTCTAATTTCTCGATCTTTCGTGTATTGCATTGTTTTTTATAAGTTTCGGTATTATTTTCAATGAATATATAATTTGAAGTATCAAGTTATTGCTTGATATTGTTCAAATAAGAAAATTAATAAATTCTGCGTGTTACCCTTCAATCGATACACTGTTTTCAATTCATTTGTTAATATGAACAAAGCAGGCTTCCTAGTAATGCCAAAAGAATTATTATTCTGAATAAAAATTCAAAATAATTCATACTATGAATTTTAAAAACCAATAAAAATATTTCAATATAGTATTAATATCTCTGCCCTTATCTGATCACAAAAATTATTGATACAAAATACCCATATAAATTTTATTTATAAAGGGGACACTGGATGCTTCCTTTTGCTTGAAGCTTTGTGATAAGCTTTTTTTTGATAAGCTTGTTTTGAACATTCCTTGCAAATATAAGCTGAAATGTCATGACTTTTGCAAAAATATAACAATACCATATTTTTTCAGCTTTTGTGACCTATTACGCTTAGGAAGCCGCGTATGCCTATTCCAGGATGAGAAACCCCGCGAATTATGTTTCAAAACAGAAATGACAGTTCTCCCGGTAAGTTTCAAAATCCAATTTCAGTCCATTTCTCCCGCCATGTTATATATTTTTGGCACTTGACGTGTGGGGACATAGGAGGGAAGGGAAGCCTTCATATCCCCCATTCGATTCTTCTCGATTTGAAATGATGAATTTAAAACCAGTAAAGGGTTTTTCGTAGTTGAAACGCGTATTTCCAGTTTGTTTCTTCAGCAATAGGATTGTATTTTGCTTTGAAACTTGAAAACACGAAAATTCGTTTCGGGAATACGAATAGATATGTGAGGGATATAAAGGAATTTTGCTCTGGGCTATTCGGGTTTATATTAAAATCTAGGAAAGCAATTTTAAATCCAGGGAGATTTATACAAATATTTTCCGATTGAGTCAGAGTTTTAGTAGCATAATAGTAGACGAATAGGTAATAATTGCCACACTTGGGGGAACCTTAATGTTACATGGATTCGAACTTACGGTAAAAAGTGGATTAACCACTTAACTTAATAATTTTCTTTGCTATCTAATAAGATACTCCCTTCTGTTTTGGAAAGCGGTTGTCGTTTTTATTCATCTCAGAAGGCATATAATACTTGAGTTGTTTATGGATTCTAGGTAATTTTTGTGTAAAATTATAAAGATAATTAATGCTTAAATTTTAGTTTTAAGACCAAAAATTCGATAATTCGATGCACGAGTATTCTCGGGCTGTTAAGTTAAGCGGTTAATATGCACACATTACTCAAAGCTGTATGTTAAACTAGTCAACTCGGTGTTTTAATATTTGAATGAAAGTAAGGCATTCTCTAGAAAATTTATGATTTCCTGCTTTTCTACATTTAAGTAACCGTAGAGACAAATCTTTAGTAGATAATGCAAAGTTGAAAATGATATACACTAAAACAGGAAATATGAAGGCGACAAATAGAAAGGATTTAAAAGAATAAATTAAAATTGAAATCAACGCATCTTATATTAGTCTTGTTTCCATAACGTTAAAAATTTAAATAATATATTGCATAATATTACAAGAAAATTCAAAAAAGTTTTACTCGATGGGAAATACACGTTAAAACTGTTTTATTGTTAAATTTTTAAATATAAAGTTAAAAATATTTTGCCTAACATGAAGTGTGTTAGAAATTTCATTAAGGATAAAAAAAATATTGGTATCTTATGATATGCTTAATTTTATTCCGATTATAGGAGGTATATCTTTTGTATTTTAAATTTGCAATTTCTCAATTGATTTAAATTTATATCTTATCATTTCTATTTTTCGACAGCTTGAAAAATAAAGGGCATTATTCTAAATAATTATTATTTTTAAGATATGTCGAAATTGTAGGCAATTCTGAAATAAAAATTAGAGTTTTTGTAATAATACCACATTTTTGTTATACAATAGAGTCCCACTGATGCACTAGAGCCTCAATAATCCTGACTAGATGGGATCAGACCCTCTACGGATGACAGAAAATCCGGATTAAATGGAATTTGCCTTAAAATGGATGTAATAAAAGTTTTAGATGGGTAAAGCCATAAAAATGGATATTTTTTCCATAAAAACATACAATTTTCCCTACTTTTTCAGTTCGGATTAACGGGATGTCCGTACAAGCGGCATACGGATTAGCAAGACTCTACTGTATTTCATTTGCATGTTATCAAATTTTTTTCTGAAGTTTTCAAAGTAAGCTTATAAAAATTGAGAATATCTCTGAATTTGGAATTTTTATTGATAAAAAGGAAATTCTTCAAAAGATATTCAAATTTAAACCTAGTGAAATATTTGTGCCAATCAATGATTCACTATTTAAAGAGAAGAGAGTGATTTTTTTTTCGATATATTCTTTAAACTTTCATTTGTTCAGTTAATTTTAATAGGCAGTCTAATTTGAAATGATAAAATGATTCTACAAAATTTTCAAACCATTTGAAACCTAAAAAATATTGAAGAACTTATAAAATGGTTTCATGTACTTTGAATGACATTTCCATTGATTTCCAATAAAAAAACATAAATAATATGTGCTTAAATTTAATGAGATACACATTTCAGATCAGAAAAATAATGAGACAGAATAAAAGCAAACAATGTAATGCTATTTTATTTAACTGTATAATATTTGGATAATATTAATAGACAAATTCCAATTTGATTAACAGAATGATCAGTAATCGGATATTGTGCTTGTTCATAGAATTTTAATATTGCTTGGGTTTTGTTCATAATAAATTAAACACCTTACTTACCGACATATAGGAGGCCACATGAGAAACTAAAATTTGAATCATCAGTCATTAGATCTCAATTATTTCAGATAGTGTTTTCTGAACAATTGTATTTAACAGTTTATCCCAAAATAAGGATAATTAAGTTATCATTATTTCGGATTAAATAAGATATACCTGATAGATATAAATTGCAAATCTTACAATATATATTACCTTCCTGTCACTAAATATAATGTACACTATAAATACTAATAGAACAAACAAAAACAGTTCGATACGATTCCGTTAACACTACCTGTTGCAACAGAAGCTGTTTTAGGCCATTTAAGACGTTCTGGACAACTGCTATTGTCGCTCTCTCGAAAATTGGCTGTGCCCTAACATGAATCAGGAGAACAGAAAAAGCACAGGACATCTATAGAATCACATAGTTCGAGAAAGAGCATAAAGAGAGACTCGGACTTTCATAGTGTGTCCAAAATTCTTATCAGAAGGACCAAGAATCGCGTTACGTCACTCTCATTCCATTCGAAGCACGGACTTCCATAAATGAATCACTTGATTTGCAGCAAATACCTCCGTTCCTATTCTTGAGCCCAGCAGTGAGTCAGCAGTTACTCCTGTTTTTATATATATTTATTTATCCTTCCTTATAGAGACCACCTCTCCTAATATCATTTGGGCATTTACTCGAATGAAATGAGTGATTTAGCAGCGGGAGAGAATGGCTATAAGGAGAAATCCATGGATTGCTGAGGTGCCAGAGGAATTTTGAGTTTGTTTTGCAGTTGTGTTCGGGTTTCCCCTTTTTGTCTCTGTGTCTCTGTCTTTTGTCCTTTGTGGCTTTACTGAAGAATTCACTGTCTGTGATAAATTCGATCCCTTATTGTTTCAATATTCTGCTTCAAGGTTATATTTTCATTTCTCTAAACAATTTCATAACGATTTCTGTTCCATATATTGGTTCCATCTTTTGCAGAATTCTGTTTTTTCTGTCTTTTAATTTGTTGATGTATAAATAACTACTTTTTGAATATGAACTTTGTATGTTATTTCTGTTTTCTGGATGCAGAGAACGTCAGTTTCGTAAAAGAATAAAGGCACAAATTTAATTTTGAAGCGATAGAATTGGTTTTCCTTCAGTATTCCTTTTATTAAATATTGTTCAATCAGACGTCTCCCAAATTTGTAACAGATTTTATATGTGAACACAACAGTTTTAAATTTTAGGGCGCAATATTTTTATGAACTTTTCAATCTAAAGTGAGGATTTTAACTACTATTTTCAAAAGAATTACGATATTCCAATCTGAAAACGTGTTTGGATTTTTTTACATAATGGATGACGCAGGTGATTGTTATATATAAAGTCTAATTTAAATAGACTTTATTTAAATGAGATTTTGTGTGCTGATTATTTTTGCATGTTGAAATAAAATATAAATACTACCGCAAAGTACCGTAAATAAAGTTAAAAACTGAGCAAGTGCATTATTAACAACTGTTCATGATCTCTTAAGAACACTAAAAAAATTGTACCGTGTATTTTTGTTAAATCCGGAGCAGTTGCAATAATCTGCAGAAACTATATCATCTCTATACTTTTATGCTTGCATTTCCATCACATAAATGTGGGAACACCACAACTGAATCCTATGTGGACAGGTCCGTCTGACAACATAATATTCAAAGTTTCTTGAAAATGTCTGACATACTGAGGCTACAATTTCGCCATTTTGAAGCAAGGAAATAGTTTTTGAACTTATTTATTTTAACAAGAAGTTGTGTGTTTAATTCAAACAATTAATGACAAACAATTAATTGCAAACAATTCTGTTGCATACTTCAAAATGTATTGACAGTATTGTTGTTATTTTTAATGAAACTTGCCCCATAAAAGTTTGTAAAACGCCAAGAAAAAAATATGGAAGCGTTGCTTCTGGTTTAAACTGCAATCTTAAAAACAATATTTATCTCAGTAAAATAATTTTCTCTCTCTTATCAGATCGTTTTTATTTTAATTAGAGATTCATTAACTTTACAGTGTTGGAGTTAAGATTTTCCGCAGCTTGTCCAGCTTACAGATAACAGCTTTGGAAGGTAAGAGGAGTGAGAGAGAAGGTAGGAGGAGTTTGGAAGGTAGGAGGACCTCTTCCATCCATGGCCAATTTCCGGCTCATTTCTGTTGAACCCACCAAGATTTTATCGCGGAACCCGTTGACTCATTGTTATCTGAAGACTCCTGTAAGGAAAGCTATTCAGTAAATCCAGATTCAAGCAGAATTTAATATGTAATTTTAGCTCCTAATATCTGAGAATCAATACTCAATTAAATACAAATAAATGCATTTGCTACAAGAACATTTTGCTAAATTTCCGCATTCAATTCGTTTCGTGAATTAATTTGTAAGAAAAAAAACACTCATTAAATCGATATAATATATATTTTTAAAAAAATATACACAAAAAGTAAGAAGACTATAAACTTTAATTTTAGTATATAAAATAGAGAAATGTGTCCCTCGTATTGTTTTATAAAATTTATATTTTTCACATGCCAGCATGGTTCCCATATCTGCTAATTTTACATCATCACAACTAACGAATAGTGAGAGAATAGATTAAGAGATAAAAATGAAAAAAGTTTCAGTAAGATAAAATATATTTTTTTTTTGAAATTATTTTAATGTCGATTAAAACGGATGGATCCAAATGAATGAAGAAATCTAAGCTGATACTTTTAGATCGTCTTACTTTAAAAACAGCGTAAGCTGACTGCCCGCATAACAATACAATTCTTCGAAACTTGCAAGTATAGATTTTCTTCCAAAGTTAAAATTAAACCCAAATCGTTAATCCAAGTTTTAATAGCCAGTAAGTTTAACATTTTTTAAGATGACTTCATGAATTTAGCAGTTTTAAGAAGAATTTGAATAGAAATAATTTAATCTGAAAAACCGTTTGTCCAGTAATGTACACACACGGAAGAGCCAAAAAAACTGGTACAGGCATGCGTATGTAAATAAAGAGATATGGAACCAATCAGAGGACGGCGCTGCGGTCGGCAACGCCTATATAAGACAACAAGTGTCTGACACGGTTGTTAGATCGGTCACTGCTGCTACAATGGCAGGTTATCAAGATTTAAGTGAGTTTGAACGTGGTGTTATAGTCGGCGCATGAGAGATGGGAAATAGCATCTCCGAGGTAGCGATGAAATTTCGATTTTTCACGTACGACCATTTCACGAGTGTACCGTGAATATCGGGAATCCGGCAAAACATCAAATCTACCATCGCTGCGGCCGGAAAAAGATCATGCAAGAACGGGACCAACGGCGACTGACGAGAATCATTAAACGTGGCAGACTTGCAACCCTTCCGCAAATTCCTGCCGATTTCAATGCTGGGCCATCAACAAGTGTCAGCGTGCGAACCATTCAATGAAAAATCATCGATATGGGCTTTCGGAGCCGAAGACCCACTCGTGTACCCTTGATGACTGCACTATATTAGTCAGGTGTACCAGTTGTTTTGGCTCTTCAGTGTAAATGCATTAAAATATACTCAGATGTATGTGATTATTTTTTTTTTAGTTTTTCCAGTCATTGTGTTTTATTCCATGAGATTTTTCTAAACTTTTTCGAGGTCAGTAAGGAAAGAAATATCCCTCGTGAAAATGATTCCATGTCCATCTAATTCAAACATGTCTCGTCTCATGGGTAAAGATACATATCATGTATTCTCAGCAATTTAAAGATAAAACCTTAAAAATAATTGAAATAAAAAAACAACTAGCAATTTAAAATTTTTAGAATAATTTACGCAAATATTTAAAACATATATGCTTTAAATAAATTTAATCATGGGTGTTTGTGTGCTAGAGGTAACAGCAAAAGGTTTTCGAAGGGAATAAGTTCTTGTAAACCACTATAAACTGTTTTATTCTTAATTCTTTTTCTTTTATTCAATGAATCAAAGTGCATCTGTGATTTCAAGATTAGACGATGTAAACCGAACTGCCGGAAAGAGTACTGCGTCTTTAAAGTTAAAACCTTTAA
Organism: Araneus ventricosus; assembly: GCA_013235015.1. Lineage (NCBI taxonomy): Eukaryota > Metazoa > Arthropoda > Arachnida > Araneae > Araneidae > Araneus > Araneus ventricosus. Next base: position 3,499 of record BGPR01001359.1, on the reverse strand, counting down.
GATACAACCATTCCTCTTTTATCATTCTAAGTCTTTGTTATCAAAAAGACCTATTTTTGCAAAATCTAGATAATTTTTCTCAAAGATGCATCATTTCTCGCTTTGGAACAAACGACTTACATACTGATTACTTCTGTGTAGCGAAATGAGCATTGTTGTTTCAATTGGAATTGCTTAAATTTAAACTGTCTCTATATGCCTTCGGTTTAGCCTACTTATTCATATGAAGTGTTATTTTCTGTTAAATCGAAAACTTTCAGCAACATTCCAGCTGAAGTTTTCCTTAAATCTCGAATGGATTTCGAGGTAAGATCGTTAAGTTCGGCATTTCACCGTTTTCGAGACAGCGATTGGTTTCATTGTATAGCTTTGCATTCAGTTTCCCATATGTGGACACCACATTTGGAACTGTTGCGATATATGTTCTTACATTAAATGGTTGCTTATCTTACTCGCTTTACACTCTGTTTAATGATAAAAATATGCGTGCATATGTCTGAATTAAGATGATAAATTTACTATGCTAAATAATAGATTATTTAATAGTTTTTAGGTAGAAACAAATGTCCCTTTCATTTTTTCCCTGGGGATATTTCTCTATGTCTATCAGCTTTAATAAAGATGACACTGTCCTGGACAAAATTCATTTTTGTTTCCGATACTGGACAGAGAAGCAAGCAACAAATTCCAGCTTTCGTTCATTTAGCATTTTGTTACCAAATAGAAACGTCTTCTTCATCTCCAATACTAATTAAAATGTTAATAATACTGCCTATATTATTTATGAAACATTTATTATATTACTTGATGAGTTGATTTTAAATTATTTTATAACAAATTTAAAAAAACTAATAGCAATATGAAATTATAATTCTCATGAAGATTTAGGCAATATAAAAATGTTCGTATCATACAAGAATGATCGATTTTATGCATATCTCATGTAGCTGAATCAAAACCTTCATCTTAAGTACTCGGCTTCCAAAAATTCAATCCTTACTCGTGTAGGAGATAAAAAAATTCTGAAAGCCAGCTTACTTCTTCATATAACTGTTGGTATGAGTTAGAGAATGAAATGAAAACAATAATTAGATGAAATTTTATTCGAGACATCTGCTTTTGAGAAGGTATTGTATCGCATCAGAAATTTCTAGATCAAACGCGAATAAAGAATTTTTCAATCGAGCTTCAAAATTTCTCGGAATAAAACGTGACGTACTGAAAGAATAAACCTGTCAGCCGTGTTGTGTTTATCAACTTGTATTTATTCTTGTTCAACTGTGTTATATTTTGGCTGCAAGAGTGAGAATGCAGTTCAATGAAGTACATCCTTAATCCTTAATAATATAATAAATGCGAAAGTGTGTCTGTCTGTCTTTCTGTCTGTCTGTCTGTTTGTTAAGCTTTCACGACCAAACCACAAAACCGATTTGGATGAAAATTGGCAGAGTTGTAGCTTGAAACCCGAGAACGGACATAGGCTAGGTGAAATCACGTTAAATTAATTATTTTTGACTACAGATTAAAAATAGTTAACAAAGAAAGCCCATTGACTCCGCGATTCGCGATGAAGATTTTTATTTTTCACTAGCTGTTACCCGCGACTTCGTGCGCGAAGAATTTGAATTATTCTTTTTTTTTAATTCCGAATGTAAATGTTTTTTTGCCTTTAGAAAGAGGAAAGGAAAGGTTCAGACGGTTGATAATACTTAATTGGACGGCTGACAGGAGTGTACTGTACATTTATGCTGATATAGTTATGTAAATGGTTTATCTATGATGATATACTTTTGTATACCACGTTATTTGCACGGATGTAGAGGTTGTGTGGGATGTACACACGTGAACAGGCCACATATAGTTGCTCATGGGAAAAATATGGTTTTTCCAAATGTACGCCTGCCACTGTGTGTCATTGGTATATCGAGGTAACGTATTAGTTGTACTGGCACACCGACTATCATTCTAGGCTTGTCGGAAGGTGCCCCTGACAATTCCAAGAACTTGAAGAGCTCTACAGAATATGATGCTCCTTGTTAATGCCCATTACCGTATCTACAGAAGAATATTCTGTAATATTCACTGTGAAAATTAAACAAAACATCGAGAGAATAATTCACTAACGTCATTGGATGACTGTGTAACCGTATTAAAAGTTTTAAATGTTACCAAAACAGGAAACCGGAAGTGTAAAGTCTCCTTTGTTATTTATGGTCAAAGAAAGCAATATTTTCTTATATTAATTTTAACACTGGCAAAAGCCCGCACGCGAAAGAGTAAATTGGCTTGAATTTATTTCTATAAGAATGAAAAGTATTATTAGAAATTACGTTAAAAAATATTTTTAAACCTTTATAGCTATCGGAGAAAACATTCCATCGCAATGGAATTAAAAGCATTAAAAAGATCATTTTCTGGTCTTTAAAATGGCATAAATATAATTGTTGTCTAATAAAGATTTCAGAAGTTATTGGCAAAAAACGCGTAAGCAATAGGCTTAAAAGCAGCTAATGTTCGTTATTTAATTAAATATCTTAAGAACTAATTAACACTGAAAGTTGAAAATAGCACCTTGTGTGTAAATTTCATGTCGCTACCATTCACCGTTTAGGAGGAGTTCTTGTGTCCGACCGATCGACCGACAGACAGACAGATACATGTAATTTCTGCCTTGTTTTATAGATATTTATAAACATAAGCAAAAGTTTCAGAAATAAAGATAAATTAGTTGAAAGTCTAACCGTTTCCTAGCAGCGAAATAGGTATAAATTTGCGTTATTTGAAAATCGTCTGCAAGTAAAATTTAAAAAATTAATAAAAATTGAATGAAAAATGTCACAGAAATAAATTTAGTATCATTGAAAAGGTAAAATTTTTATCTTTAAGATGGTATAAAAATAATTTGTATCGGACAATTTCTTCCGAAGTTACAGCGGAAAAAAGGATTACGTGATAGTTGATTTTAAAAATAATTTATTCCACATGTTTTCGCATTCCTGAAGGATCACGTGACAGTAGATTGAAAAATAAAAATCTTCCTCGCGAATCGCGGAGTCAACGGGCTTTCTTTGTTAACTATTTTTAATCTGTAGTCAAAAATAATTAATTTAACGTGCTTTCACCTAGCCTATGTCCGTTCTTGGGTTTGAAGCTACAACTCTGCCAATTTTCATCCAAATCGGTTTGGTAGTTTGGTCTTGAAAGCTTAACAACAGACAGACAGACACACTTTCGCATTTATTATATTATTAAGGATACTAGCTGTTACCCGCGACTTCGTGCGCGAAGAATTTGAATTATTCTTTTTTTTACTTCACGAATGTAAATGTTTTGTTGCATTTTGAAAGGGGAAAGGAAAAGTTCTGACGGTTGATAATACTTAATTGGACGGCTGACAGGAGTGTACTGTACATGTATGCTGATATAGTTATGTAAATTGTTTATCTATGATTATATACTTTTGTATACCACGTTATTTGCACGGATGTAGAGGTTGTGT
>BGPR01001358.1:228219-251306 GCA_013235015.1 Araneus ventricosus | reverse complement strand
ACTTACCCACGTCATGATTTTACATTGAAATTGCTTAATTTTAGAATTATTTGAAATTTACATAATTGTTTTTAAAAAATTATTCTTTTACATTTTCATTATATCTGTTATGAACTACAATTCGCTTATATTTGATCAAAAATAAAATATAAAATAAAAATTGCAAAATATGCATTGTTTTATTGTTGACGTTGTCTATTTACCTATTTCAAAACGAAGATAATATAATTATACATTTTAAATGTAAAATTTATTTTATTTTGAAGTGACCCACTGCTTACTCTCCCTATCAACCACTCCATTCTGCCCTTCAGCCCCCTACACACCAACAATAGCACCCAGATCAAAGCGTTCCGTCACTGCTTTAATTTACGACTACACCATTTCATGCTTTCTTTCAACCCATTCGCTTTCAATAATAACATATCAGGTTCGTGCATCAGACTACATAATTTTTTATACATTTAAGCTTCACTAAATCGAACGTTTTTAATTTCGAATCAGTCGGTAATTCGATTTTTTTTTTCTCTCTAATCCTTTAAATTCCCCGCGCCTCAGTGGCCTAGCGATAAGGTCTCGACTTCTGTGCCTGAGGGTTCTAGATTCGAAACCCGATTCTACTGAAGATCTGCCATGTATGGGGCATGCTACACCCTAAATCATACGTAGTTGCCAAACGTCCCCCAGCTGGTGTGGCGCGCAGGTTTGGAGAGGGTGTGCCTGCCCAGGTGTCATCCTCGTCATCTGACCGCGATTCAAATTAACGAGGTCCGTCTCAATAACAGCCCTCGTGTTGTTCCAAAACGGAACGCTAATATAACTAAACCTTTGAATTCCTAATAATAAATTACCGTCTATAATTCGCATTTATTTTGGGTAATTCAAATTCAAAACTAAAATTTGCAATTTTAGGTTGATTGCTTTTAGGAAGACTAAAACGGATCTCATGGCACGACTTCCGGAAAATTTCTACTTGTGTTGTCCCATCATGGTCCTTAGTTTCTCCTTCACTATGCTGTAGGGAGGGTGAAAGTCTCAAACGAGTTCGTAAATGGATCATCCAGCGCAAAGAGGGAGATAATGGTGGGGAGTGAATGAAATTTTCATTTGGCTATAACTCTTTAACTATTGGTTTAGTTTTATTTAGTAATATTAGCCTCCCTTTTTGAAGAAACACGAGGGACGGTCAGATGACGAAGACGACACCTGAGCTGGCACTTTCATCTCTAAACTTCTTCACCAGCGGAAGGACGTTTGGCGCTCTACGTATGCAACGTGGCCACATACACGGCGGAACTTCATTGGAATCGGATTACGAACCTGGAACCCTCCGGCCCCGAAGTAAGGATGGCGGTTATTGCAAAAACAACCGGTTTTCGGTTAACCGGCTTTTTTCACCTCCGGTTTTAACCGATAAAATAACCGGTCAAAACCGCTCAAAATAACCGGTTTGTGAAATAATCGGTTTCCGGATATTTTTTTTTTAAAGAAACAACGCTTGTAGACAAAAAATTTTATTAATAATAATGTACAATAAGTAAGTATTAATACAATAAGTAATTAAGGTTATAAGTAATGATCATAAATAAGTGGTTAATACAATATGTAATAATAATAAATAAGTAATTACAGTGAAACCTCTTCGAACGGCCACCCCTCTTAACGGCCAATTTTTCGTGGCACGGATTTTTCGGCCCATAGACCTAATGTTAAAATAACCCCTAGCAACGGCCACCCAACCCCTCTGAACGGCCGCCGGGTGGGTTCGCCCATCCCATTTAACAAACGCGTCGGTTAGAGATTTACTCTTTAAACTGAAAGAACTTGAAAAAATGTTTTTTTTTTTCCGAGAAGGGTAAAAACTTAACAGTCACAAATTGTATCCTTTTTTTCAAAAAATGTAAAAAATTATCTAAAGAGAAAATAGTACTTTATTTAATAAGTCTCAAACTTCATTTTAAATAAGAAATATGTGACGGACTTTTTTATATTATGTATGATAGCAATTATCTTGTGATTGTAACGAAAACCCTTTCAGAGCGGCCACCCCCTCTGAGCGGCCAATTTTTCTCTGAACGGAGGGGTGGCCGCTCAGAGAGGTTTCACTGTATTACAATAAGTAAGTTTTATAGACAAAATTTTTTATTATCATTGTTTTCACAAGAAATTAATTCATTGGCCAATATTTATCATCCAATCTGCTCATAAAGACGCTTTCAGCAATGTGTTGATCCGTGAGTCGACACCTCTAATCGGAAACAACATCATTCAACGTAGATACTAGTAGATTTAGTCGGAAGCCACAGAACTTCCAACTAAAGATAAATATGTTTTGGCTACAAAAAACTGACGCCCTTTGCAGACAAAATTTTTTATTAGTATTGTTTTTGCAGGAAATCAATCCATTGGCCAATATTTATCTGTTCATAAAGACTCTTTCAGTAATCCGCCAACCAACAGACGCCTCGAGGAAGCGGTTGTCGGTGATCGGCCCAAGATGATGAAATTCAAAGCTTTATAACTTGGTAAATTTTAGTCTAATCGAACCTAAAATCGAGACTATCTTCCGACCCGGTTTTTTTACCCGGTTATTGGATTTTAAGAAAGTGACCGGTTAAAACCGGATGAAAAAAATAACCGAAAAAACCGGTTTTCAGTTTAAACCGGTAGGTTTTTCCCATCCCTACCCCGAAGCCGAGACGAGGCCACCACGGCTCTCCTCAAATATTGAAGCTAGAATGATTATTCAAATAAAGAGAATAATTATCTCATCTTTTGAACAACTTTTGTACTAAAAGTTTTTTGATAGCTTCTTGCTCTTAGAAGCCGATAACCCTCCTCTTAGATAAGAACACCGAAATATAAGTTCAGTTTTGTTGTTCTTAATTCGCCGAAGATACGGTGGTCTCATGGTAGAGACTCCATACTCAGGAGGGTCGCGGGTTCGAGACTCGAATTCTATTCGAGATCACACCCGCTGATTTATGATTATGTTCCTGTATTCTTTGTATTAATTTGTGCAGAATTACACAATTACTGTTAAAAATAAAGGAAATTACTTGATCCTGGGTTAACTGCAACCTGCATAATAATGAATATGAAAACTGTTTGTAATATTAACCTTTCGAGGACGGCCGCACGGAACCACGCGGTTCTCCCTGGCCGATCTCTCCTAATATTAATTTATAATATGAAAAATTCTAATAAAACATCTCTAGCTGGTATCACGCCTACAAGTCAGTTGGTAACTAAAAGCCTCAAGAGCTGTCACATGTTTGTGACATATGGAATAGAATGTGGCAAGCAGCTGTCACACCTGTGTGACAGTCGGCCTCAAAGGATTACGAGAAGCAGATACGATAGTAATGCTGCCACGTGAATTGTGTATGAACTGGTAGTAAACATTTAACGTTTACCATCAGTATCCCAACATAGGCATAATTCGTGATAAAAATCTCAAAGATATAAAAATTATCTTTTGCCTATCAACATGCTAGCAAAGCGGATAAAAAAATAATAATCACTGCCATACCTCTAGGCGGGTGGTTAGAATATTTTGTAACTCTATTCTTTCACCCATTATAGCAATTTTATTCAATTTCCCATGGGAAAATTGAAAAAGCGTGCTTGAAAGATTACGGTGGCGTGCTTATTTTCAAATGACTAGAAGATGTAATTTCAGTTGAAAAGCTATGTTCATCATGCTCTATTGATGATTACGAATTTTTACTCTTCATTTCCACTTATTTTAAGTTAGTGTTGAATTTTATAAATTGATAATGTTAACTTGGAACTACAGTAGACTCCGCTTAATGCGATCGCGGTTAATGTTATCATCCGCTTTATATTATCAAGAATCTCTGGTCCCGAACCAACGTATTCAAATGTACACAAAATTATTCGGTTAGTGTGATCACTACATCGCTTAATGTTATTAGTTTAGAAGTAGCGAATTGACTGATTCCTCATTTTCAACCAGCGTTAACGATTGGCGTTCGTAGAATTTCTCGCTCTACTTGTAAGGAAACATCTGAGGGCCACTTTCTCCCACACATTCCAAGAATTTCGGGGTTTATTTTTCATGGCCTCTTTGAAAGTCGTCCATTCAGCAGGCAGGGACGTAACCGTCGGTAATTTTCATTGAACCTCCTGAAAGTATGCAAAAGGAAGAGTATGAAGAGTGGATGTTCATTGACGAGGACATTCCAGTACCTGCCACACTAACAGACCTGGAAATTTGCCAAGCAGTTTGTAAGCAAGACCAAGCCATAAAAGTTGATGACTCCGACGGGTACGAATGTGTTGAAGAAAACCCTCCAATGAACGCCGAAATGAGGCAAGCCCTTGATATTTTGAAACGCGGCGTGCAGCATCCTTCAACAAATTTTAAGAAACAATACGAGTGCGAACAATATATAAATGAACTTACAAGGACTAATTGTCGTCAAGCAACAATTAATGAATTTTTTAATTGTCATTTTTGAAATAAATTATAGATAGCCTTGAGGTAAGTGTTCTTCCCTTTTTTTGTTTCTTTTCCCTTGATGTGGTAAAAAGATAGTTGATTTTACCCAGTTCGGTTATTGTTATCAATCGGTTAATGTTATCAAAATTCGTAAGTCCCGAAGTGATCACATTAAGCGGAGTCTACTGTACTCCCGACGCTTTTACTACCCGGCAGTCCAAATGGAAATCAGGACGGGTTGGATATCCAACCCCACTCCAATTCTGACCGGTTTCTCACCCTGACGATCGGTTTTGGCGTGCAGCAGTCGTGATTGACCAGCCTTAATTTTGAAGAATGGTCAGATGAATAGGGCGTCACCTGAGCTGGTATCCCTCTCTTCAAAATTCCGCACAATAAATCCCGTCCTCCACATGCTGGTGGGGCAGCTCTCTCCCCACTGGTCCTCTACCGGTCTTACACCCTTCTTGGGTAGGCGGGCCAGTGTGGGTATTTTTGCACCACACGAGACCAGATTTGTGACTGGTGTTGTACCCGAGCCTGTGCCACGAGCCCCGTCGCCCCATTCAAATATCTGGTTATTATCGTGATTTCAAAGATTCGAAACCGATAATGTTTCATTTTCTTGATCTAGAAGTGTATACTTCAGGGGGAATTAGTTACTTTGAGTACCACTTGGGTATCACAAAAAAATAAACGCTATCTGCAGAAATATGGATTTTTTTTCCTATCAAGTTATCTACTTTTAAATTTGCTAATGTATTATCTCGATTCTTTCTTTTTTCTTTTTTGTCAAATATTTAATTTCGATGCATTCATAGTAATTTTTTTATGGAATGTTAGTAGATTTTGCTGCGCAATCCTATTCATTCTTATGACTTTTGTTAACTGTTAAATATGTGTTTTTTTCGGATGCTGTGAATTTTTTAAAAATTCTTCTCTATATCGAAATAAAACTGAATATAAATTGCTTTTCTGATATCATTTTAATTTCTTTTATTATGATTCATATTTATTACAGAAGTGTATCGATTTTCAACCAAAGATAATAATTAAAACGTTTTTAGAGGAGATAACTCGTTAAAATTATTCAAAAATGAAACGTATTTTATCTGTACGTGAAAACTGTCATGTAATAACATGTTAAATATGCAGTTACTATTCAAAATTAAGTAAAACTTTCTATTCAAGTAAATAAATTTTTGTTTCAACGTGAAAGAAAAGAATCAGATTGTATATTGGAAAATAAGATATTTTATACATTTTTCCTTTGTGTGTCTGACACATTATCTGAGGCTATGATTTTTCACGAAGTTTTAATGTTTACCCTTAGAAAACAGGATCTTTTTGTTTATGAAATTTATTACATTAAATATTCTAATATATCTGTTTTGTATCCATTATATGAAGTAAATGTTAAAGATTCCTTTCATTTGAAAATTCTCATATTATCTCTTTTTGTTTCTTTTCAGAAATTAGAGTGCCAAAAAATGTGTAATCGGGTTTAATTGCCATGCCTCACACAACAACTAATGAAGTCGTTGCCCCGTCGCTAGGGGCGCTGTCGACGGTAAGTCAACAGGTATTTCATTGTTTAAAAATGACGCAAGAATCATGGTTTCTTAGCATTTCAAAAGCATAATATCTTCATTTTTGCTTTTGTATTATATATTTTTTTGATGTTATACATTTTTATTTTAACTATGTTTTATTAATTATTCATTCATCTGTATGAATGCCATAAAGCGAACAATTTTTGGTTACCTTCTAAATTTGTGTAAGTTGCCGGTTATATTACTACCCATTTTCTGATAAATAATCACAAAATTAAAATTGAAGCTCTGAATGTATTTTATAATTGAAGATTCTTTTTAGGGGAGCTTGGGAAGTTTAGGGATTTTGCTAAAATTTATCTATGGAGAGAGTCATATAAAATTTAAAAAAAAAATTGGATTTCATACACTTAAGAACGACATTTTGCAGTAGTTAGTGCAATTTAACTCTTGTAATACATAAAAGTAATCTGTATTAATAATAAAAGAGAATGTGTGTCTGTGTATCTGTTAGCGCTCTACAGGGCAGACCGCTGAGCCTAGAGCTACGAATTTTGACACAAACATACTCTTAAGGGTGAGAATGTACACCTCAGAGTCCTTTTTAGAAATTTTAATTAAATTAAGCGAAATTTTGGCGTTTTTCCTTAATAACTTCCCAAAATATTATCAAACAAAATTTATTTTTACACCGTCTGAAAGTGCAAAAAAATTATCTTTTTATTGATATCAATTAAGTTGTCATACAATAATTTCTCTAATTTTAATGAATTTTTAAAAATATTTTTTGCATAATTTACAACAATACTTTTCATTGTTTTAACGCAATTCAAACCGTTTTCATTGTTTAAACAAATATTTATTTGCGTGTTTCTCTTCCATTCTTGAAAGCTAGGATCTCAATATTTGATGCAATGTTTTAATCAGCATATTTTCATCCAGCTAACATGCTGCTGGACGTAAAATGTTCCACGCCATTTTAAAGTTAAAATCAAATGCATATTTTGCGAGAGGAATAAGAGAGTAAGTTGATGCCGACATGACGATGTTACATGACACAGACAGTCATGCAGACAACAGAAAACAGGTGAAAGGCTACTGAAAGAACATAGGTTAAATCTCTATTACAATTTTAAGTTTAAAATTACTTGGTTAAGGTAATGATGAATATCAAATTATACAGAAGAGATTCAACTTATATTCCCGGCTAGTACATAATGAAGTAATACATAAAAAAGTTTCCAGTAGTTACATCTCAGTTACTGCTTGAAGTAGTTCATTTTTTATGCATGGGGGAGGCTTTTACTTTCCCAACAACCAGAGGAGCTGAGCCGGGACAAAGTGCTGGTACAGGAATTTGATTTAGCCCCTACGAAGCTTAGGTGCTATCCAGGGTCGCTTTGACCAATAGAAGATCCATAATTCATGGATTTGGGTAGATAGGTGGGACTAGAAACACCACAATATTAAATCATTTATGTTGCATATACAGTAAAGCACCGTCTACGTCTTTCAAGGGACTGACATAAAACGGCGTATAAATGAAAAGACGTATAATCGAAATTTGAATAAGCAACTTTGATTAATACGAATCTAATGCTGCCAATGCAAATTCATTTAAAAGTAGCAATTTTAAAGTTTTTTAAGATAGTGCTAGTGTAATATTACATTGCATGGAAATCAATAATAAAGTTTTTAAATAAAATATTTGTCATAAGTATGAGAAAAATCATCCCTTTATTGCATATCTTGAGTGCAAATTATATTCATTTTATACGATTTATGTGCATGCCGGTAGTGTTTAAATTAAGAAAATCTTTAACCTTCGTCTGAAGTTCTGATTTGTCTGTGAGTATTAAGTGCATCATTATGAATCGAATTGAGTCCATTGAATGTTTTTTCGCTATTATTTTGACATAAAAAAAATAAGTTCGAAGTTTTTCAATGGAGTCCATCGCGTTTTTAAAGGAAGGTGGAATAACTTCTTCACATTCTCCTTCATCATCACTTTAATTAGTGTCTGACAATTTGCCTTCTTTGAATTCATCAATAGTAAATAATTCCGATGTCATAATATGGGTATCACTCAAAACGACATATAATCGAAATTTTAATAAACAACTATAAATTTTTTAAAGATCGTACTAGTACAATTCTACATAGCATTTAAATCAATAACTAAATCTTGAAATTAAACACTTATCGCAAGAGTGAGAAAAACATACGTATATTGCATATCTTGAATACTAATTATACATATCTTATACGATTTAGGTGCAAGCAGGTAGGCGCTTAATTCAGAAAATCTTTAACCGTCGTCTGTCGTGGTGATTGTCTGAGAGTATTAAGCGCATCATTATGAATAGAATCAAGTTCAGTTATCATTCATTCATCAGAAACGTTCATTGAATGTTTCTTCACTATTATTTTAACGAAAGAACTAATTCCAAAGTTTTTCAATGGAGTCCATTGCGTCTTTACAGAAAGGTAGAATGATTTCATCACCATGGCTTAAATTAGCACCGGACGATTTATCTTCTATTAATTCATCAATTGTGAATCATTTCAAAGTCGTGGTATCTTTATGAAAGTGCACATACTAGAAGGGGGAAATTTTCGCATTTTAGAACGGGGAAAACGACGTATAACCGAAGCTTTGCGTCGTATAAACGAAGCACTTTCTCATTACAGTGAATACGAATGAATCGGGACTGTGATGAAACGACGAATAAATGAGAAACGTATAAACGGTGCCGTACTGCAATTCTAATCTGAATAAATTGGTATAAACAGTAGAAATAAGAAAAAAAAAATTAAACAAGTGTCAACATATTATTTATGGGGAGATCTTCCCCTTCTTGGGTTTGAGTTTAAGAATGCGTCACTTTTGTCTCTTTATACTGTTACTTTTACATCATTTTACAATTTAATCTAATTTTTTTGCAATTTACGGTATCTTCATCTTTGTTTACTTCGCATAAGAGAAAGTGGGAGGAAAAAAAGATGTCATTTTAATCCGTTTACTGTTCTATTGCTCAGAAATGCACTTCACTCCACGTGCTCAACTTTTCCGTTTGAAACGAACTTGACTTTTTAGAATTTGTTTGAACAGACGTGTAACACAAACAGTGCACTGTGCGTCGCGATTCATCTATTGTTGCGTGTTTGATCTGTCTGTCACGGAAGTAACAAGTTTTTATAGGCAGTGAGTAAGGGCTGAGTAACTAACTGATGGGCTACACTAACTATTTCCTCTCAATATTTCCGTTCCTCATAACTATATTTATCCAATTGTGGTCATTAATGTGATGATATTCACGTAACATCGTAATGCAGATAATTTTAAAAATATGTCAAATGTACTCGAGATCAATACAGTACAAACCCGGTTAACCGAATTAAAGGGAGGGAAGCCGTTTTGACGATTGAACGATTTTGACGTAAACTTACGTCCCTTCATAGTTGTTTAAGGGGGTGACGGGAGAGGAAAAGATTATGACGATTTTCAAGGTAAAGTTAAACTCTTATAGCTCCGCAACCAAATAACATAGAGAGTTGGTTTTAGTTTCATTTAACAGAGAACGGTGGACATTGAAGATTTCAAAAAGAATTTTAGAATTTGTAATGACGGTTTAGTCACAGTCGAGTTACAAAGTTGGTGAAAATCACGAAGAATTTTGATGACGTCACAGCGGCCGATGCGCGCACACGTAGACTAAGGCAATTCATTCATCGATCGCTCGAAATATTACTCAAGAATTGTTGAATTCCGTCGAATTTCGTGCTAAAGTTAAACGCTTATAGATCGGCAACCAAATAACATAGAGAGTTGGCTTTAGTTTCATTTAACAGAGAAAGGCGGGCATTGAAGATTAAGAAAATAATTTTAGAATTTATAATTACGGATTAGTCACAGTCGAGTTTCAAATTTGGTGAAAATCACGAAGAATTTTGATGACGTCACAGCGACCGATGCGCGCGCGTCACATAAGGTCACAGGTGAGTAAGGTAAGTAAGTTTACGCCCCTCAATCCCAACGTAGGTTTCGCAGAGACAGCTTCCCGTCGAATTTTTTTTCAGTTAGGCCAAGAATATCTATTACTATTTTGTTTCTAATTACAGTATGCAATTCGGAAATTTTCTGAGTGTAAAACGAATTCAAAACTATCTTTGTAGGCTACACTTATGTTCTTTATTAAAATTAACCCTCCGTCGGGCGCAAAATTCGCACCGGCGAATTCGAGCGCAATGCACCTGACAGGCACAAGTAAACAACATCATAATTAATATTGTTAATACCCATTAATTTTAATTTTAGCATTCTAAGATCAATCATTGACCTTCTTGTGAAGGCTTAAAATTAAAAAAGTGGGGATATCGTGGCAAAAAAAAAAGTCTCGCCTTCGCGATTATTTCCGTACAGCACAGTGTCTGTTTTTACTTTCTCGTATACGAAGTACAAAGAGAAAGTGTTGTAATCGTCAAAAACTTCGAACTCGAGATTTTGACGAATCTCCACGTTTTAGACCTCCCTCAGTCCGAAAAACACAATTTTGGAAATATGTCTGTCTGTGAACACGATAACTCGAAAACTATTAGAGCTACGGGGATGAAATTTGGTATGTGGTCTTTAAACATAATTTGTAGGTTTCTTTCAAATTTTGGACAAAATCCGTCCACGGGAAGTCTGTCAGTCTGTATGTCCACGGTCGTGCGAACACTATAACTCAAAAATTTGAGTAGCTAGATGGATAAAATTTGGTACCCAGTTTTATCGTCATGAATGTAGGTCCGTATAAAATTTTGTGCGAAATCCATCAAAGGGTTGACTGTCTGTCGGTCTGTATAATCGCATACTTGTATCTCATAAGCCCTTTGCCTTAGATAAATAAAACTTGCTATCACGGATGCTAACATTAATTATAGATCTGTGCCCAATTTTCATCTCAATTGGTTAAAAATCAGGTGTTCAAATTGCATATTTCGTTCAAAATGCACATTACGACTGTGTGTTGGCGAGCGTTTCGCTTATTTCACTCAAGTTAGTATAGTTAGCGTTTGACCTTGGAGGTTTACGAATTAAATTGTAGCGAGTCGCTCACACACTCTTCGGAAATTATGGCAACCCCTGAACCTTAACTTCGTTCTGACATTCTCCAGCTGGAAGGTATGGTGAAATCTTGCGTGACATCTGTAATAAGATTTCGTACTCAAAAACGTTAAATAAAGTTGTGGTACCTCAGCTCGCGTAAAAATTTACAACATACACAATTTTTTTTTTGCAAAATATTAAGTTTTGGGAAATTCATGTTTCATTGTAAATCACCATTCATAATTTTTTTCTCAAAATAACCAGGCCTTGGGTAAATACCCCAAGAATATTTACCTACCCACTGGGTGTTTACCAACCCCACATTACTGGTCGTATGCGAGAAAGTTTCGGGGAGGCCACTCTCGCTGGTTTGGAATTGCGATTTGAGAGACATTTCGGATAACCAGGGTTTCGGTTAATCCGAGTTCGTTTAACCGGGGTTTTATTGTATTTGCAATTGTTACTTTTCCAACATTGAAAGTATTTCAGATTATCTGTTTGTGTTTGTATTTACAATTTCTACCAAAAAATTAAAACACTTATGTTTGGAATGTGTTTCAGTTTCTTTGAAAATGTTTGTTGTCGCAAAAATGTTTCTTAATTTTACTATATTTTCATTCAGCTTTCATATTTTGATATAATGTTTTTCGCCAGCGTTATCAAGCTAAAATGTACCCTCAAAAGTTATTTTAATACTGTGTTAAAAAATCTGCACCTGTCATGTAACTCAGATTCAATATGGTTGGCAGTAACTGATTCTCTTTAAATGACTTTGTAAATCAAATATCCGCTTGTTGTTGCTATGTCAAGTTTTGAGAATGAGGGCGCTGTTTTATGAGGGTCGTGCCAAGGTGGTGGCGACATTGTGCAAGCAGAAGGGAAAGGCGCTGAAATGATCAAGAGGTAAACAAGGTTTAAGTGTTAGATTTGGAATTTCTAATGAAATTGTTATTTTCAAAGTATTAACATTGTTATTTTCGTCTAACGATTTTTCTTCTTAAAAAATTATGACCCCCAACTATAACAAAGGATGTTAATTATAGATTCTTTAAATTTTTTGGACGGAATTTATGAATCGCGTGACAGTAACGGTAATGACTTTTAAATTATTTACACCTTTTTTACAGTGAGTTCAACATTTTGAATTTTTAATCATATAGAGACTGTATTTTGATATTAATATAATTTGAATTCACCTCATATGTTGTCAACTCTTAATTATAGCCCTCATTTTCTATTATTTCTAATTAATAAATTATGTAGTAGTGTGAAGCAATTAAAATGGTGCTTAATTATACTTCAGACATATTTGACAGTACTTAACATTTTTTAAAAAGGGAGATTAAAATTATACAAAAAATTTCACGGAAATAAAATTTGTGTTACTGAAAAGCCAATTTTTTGAAATTTAAAGAGTTGTAAAAGATGTTTTTTATGCAATAATGTAGTATGGAAGCCAAGCTCCATGTGTGATGGGGTGTATACTCCTGAAGACAGATGAAGACAAGTACGATATTTTAAACATTTAATTTGGACAAGAGAAACATATAAACGGCACGGCCATTTAAAAAAGTAATGTGAAAGAATTAGGAGGACGAGTGCTGCCCTTTACATCGTCATTTTAAATCATCGCGAGCAGTTCTGAGCGTTATGCTCCATCGCTAGAAATCGAACAATGTCTGCCAATTTTCAGAAAAGTATTAGTTCATAGAGTGCCTCCTTTCGTTTTTTGGCGGGATACCACAATAACATACTCCGAAATTATTGAGGAAAATGTTAAAATTTCGATTAGTCTTTAATTAAAAATCTAACTTAAATTTTGGAAACCCCTTTTTTGGTAACCACCTACTGCCCAAGAATTAACTACATGTCATATTTGGTAAAAGCAGTGGCGAATCCAGGATTCGGGCCGCCGCGCCCCCCGGAGGTCATAAAAATGTTGTATCGTAGTGACGAATGTCAAGCCTCATGGCTTATGTAAACCAAAACACTTTAACTTTACACACTTTCCTCGTCTGGCAATAAGAATCATGAAAAACACTACAGTACTTTCCATAATTTAATAAAAAATACAATGAAATAAATAGTCAAAAAATGTTTTCGACCGCGTCAACGCTATAAGTACAAGTGGAATGACTAGAAAAGTAGGAAAATTTTCGAGCCTTACAAGCCAGAAAGCAATTTTGTCACGCTTTTATAATTTTTTTAAAATGAAAATTAAGAACAAATAATTGTAGTGATTTTAAATAAAATCAAGAATTTTAATTTAGCTCTGGGGGGAGCTGCACCCCGATACCCCCCCGGATTCGCTATTATTTTATATACTGCATTTATACACATTGAGGATTGAATATATACTTATGTCTAGTTATCGTTACTAAAAAATTGAGAGTAAATTTTTAAAAATAATACAAAGACAGACGATTCAAGTCTGCAATATTATCATGCTACGATGTTTCGGACTAAGGCTCGAAAAATCTTCATTACAGTTTTTCTTATAATTTTGCTTCCTTCACTTTGCCTTTATAATTTTGAAGGCGTTCATCCCACTGATTCCATCTCCCACTAAGTTTTTATTGTGGGAGAAAGTGCAGGAAAATCACGTGTCAACAACTGTTTGAATGCGACGCTTTAGATGGAAGAATTCTATTGTTGACAGAGACAACCCTTTTCGTCTGGATGAACATAGCTTCTTATGAGAATTCTGCACATTAATAAAAAAGGGGGAGGGAAAATCCCTCCGACAAAACGAAAGCATGTTTATTTCAGTAATGTCGATTTATTCTGTTGTCTGTGCGAACAATCCCATGTACAAATGGAAGGCGTCACGACATTTTTATCACCCGAATCTCTCATTTGGCTGCAACCGTGAAGTGGAACGTCAAACAAAATTCTCCCAGAAAGAGGAAAAAATCGTGTTCTAAGAATGGCACGTGCGACAGCAAAATTACTTTTGCGATCGCGGTCTTTTTTGTTTCATAGTTGCTTTCTGAATAAGTACCAGAAGAAAAAAAAAATTAAACCTTTTTTTAACTGCCGGGGGAATTTCTACTCAAATCTCCGTCAGGCCTTGCACGTGTTTACAGACATTCGAAGAATGAAGTCGTAACCCTTTAAAGGGCCATTTCTTTCTAGTAGTGGTATAGTAAAATAACTTTGGGATTGAGATTCATTTAAGAAAAGAAATTCATTTAGCCTATCAGATGACATTATTTTTTGTTAATTAATTTTATTAAATTAATAATTAATGACCAAGTCAAGACACTTCTTCATGGTTTAAGATAAGAATTTGAAAGATGTAAGGTTCATGTTTCATCGAAACATTTGGCGAAAACTCCCGCCAAATTTAAAAATTGATGAATTTGGTAGCAATATACTTCCCACGGCCTTAAAAAGGGTTAATGGGTAGGGGAGATTTGCCGAATTTTGGTCTTGCCGAACTTTAAGACCAATAAATATCCGATGGGTTGACACAGACACGGGTATACAATATATTGTCTACTACTAAATTTCAGTCATGTTTTCAGAAAGGCATACTTCCAAAAATGATTTTTTTCAGACTCGGGAGGGTCGAAAACAGAGGTTCCCAATCTGTGGTACACGAAGGATCATTTGGGGATACGCGAAATAAAAGTTGTTAATGGCGGAACGAGAAAACATAAAAAATTTAAAAAATTAGAGAGTTTTGTTTCTCCAAGTGAATACTTGCAATTTAATAACTATATCGCATGAATAGTTGATTGTCACGAAGTATAATTTTTATCTATCCTTATAAGTTAAAATTAAATAATTACAATGCTGGTTTGATTTGCTTTGGCATTGAACTTATACTATCGTAAAAATGGAATAAGATGTAAAATCAAAAATTTCTGCAAATGTTATTTATTCGAGTCATTTCACTTTTAAGCTAACCGTAACATTATTGATAAAAACTTCTTTGCATAGACGGTGGTTGTGGTTGGGGGGAGGAGTTGGATATGATCGTAGGGGTACGTGACAATAAAAAGAAAAATCAAGGAGCACTCGAGGAAAAAAGGTTGGTAACCCCTGGTCTAAAAATTAAAGATTCAAAATCTCAAATCGAATATTTTGAAGATTACAATATTTTCCCTTTGTGTACTTCGCCTAATAAAACGTGAAAATTGATTAAATATAGATGTATAAATATTTAGTCCAATATTTTATCTTTTTATAATCATTTGTTCCCAACCATTCTTTCCAAAAAAAAGACGAACCTTTTCGGAAAGGCAAAGAAAGAAATTCAATATTCAATAAAAATTCTCTCTTTCACTGAAGAACCGTCTTGATTAGAGACAAGAGTATTTTCCAGACACGAGGGAAAAATTTTTTGCTTATAAATATTCATCGTCCAATATTGACATTCTTATCGATTCTTTTTTTATGGAAGATGAGGCACTCCTGCAAGAAAATTATATGTAAAAAAATTTATGAAACCTGTTGCGTAACTGCGCACGATTTGTTTCGTTTGATTCCGCCATAACTTTTGGTGCGATTTAATGGTTGGCTAGTTTCTTACAATTAGGGTTTTTTTTTAACATGTTTTATGTGTAATTATTCGTAAATAGAAGGCTTCATTAACAATAGGAATAGCTTCTTTCATTCATAGAAATTATAATAATTAAAATAGGCTTCATTGAAGCAACGCAGATGGATTAATCTTTTAAAATGGATAAACACTACCATGAAGTTTCTGTAAGTTTGAAAAAGCAAGACTTGAAATAAGGCACCATTATTAACAAGAAATAAGTTCCTTTGTATACCAGCAATATGTATTTGTACCAGAAATATGTATTCTTTTACCCTCATAACTTGCGTAGATGGCAGTGTTAAATGTAATTTCAATATTCATACAAACCCATTTTAAGTTCTTTAGGAATATAATTTTCTGCCAAATTTTCTATTGCACCTCAGGGTACGAGTGTGTTTGCGTATTTTATGGGAGAAACATATATAATTCGCATTTTATTTTAATTTCTAAGCACTCTTGCAGTTTTTAGAAATTAAAATAATCCCAAGTCCTTTTTTTATGATAGAAGATGCTTTTTTTTACGATTTTTTAAAAATATAGCAACAATTTCTAAGGTAGAACATACTAAAGCAGAATAAATCTTCATTTATAGCGTAAGAAGTCTGATTTTAACTGTCCAGTTCAACACTTTTAAGATCTCACTTGAATGTCTGCCTTTTATTTTGGTTTAATAAAAACAACAAAACACATTCCATACATTGTGATATTTATATAAATAATAAAAAAACGCATTTCATAAAATTATCCATTCTAAGAATATATTTAAAATATTTTTTTTAAAAAATTAATAAAATAAAAATTTTTTTGTCTCGACCATTTATGAAAAAGTAACAGAAGTAGAATTGCAACGACAAAGTTATCTCTTTTTTTTGTTGTTGTTTTGTGAACGTTGCCTGACAGCGATGAGATTTGAGAATTCGATGTTATTAAATCTCGTACTGTTCGTGCAAATATATTGCAAATATTTCATGTTAAAAAGATTATCTGTTTGTTCTGTGAAGTCGAGAATAAACGTGTTGTTTGGAAAGGAAATCGTCATCTCACCTCGTCTAATATTTTTGAATGCAGCACAAGGTGCAGTGTAAATGACATGATTTTAAGCGTAGGGCCAGCATCGCTCGCATATTAATAAGCAAAATACGCTGCTCGAGATTGTACATTAGTTAATTTGCAATCCGACAAAGTCTTTAAAAAATACCATTTTTAATGTCGTGCATTTGCATCAGATTCGCATTTCATACTTTTTTCAATTACATGTAATCTATTCTGAACGGTATGGTTTTTGAAGTGATTGAAATTCTTTCAGTGCGAACTAGATCAGTTGGCGCATCATTTTAATCGAAAAAGATGAACCTCTTACTGTGTGAATCCACGCGTCTACATTAGTAAACTTGTAGTAGGCCATCATATAGGTCAAATCACGCTGAGCCAAACACTCAATGTAATGGGCTATTTGAAGTTTGGAAAAAAACACAATATGTAGTGCAATTATCTTCATTGTGTATTGATTCATGCTCTAAAACAATCGAAAGCCATTCCCAGCCAAAGGCATTTCTAATTCTAAAAAATGCTCCAAACCAGTTTAACCCACAGAAATTACATCAACAGCTCTGTTTATAAAGATTATATCATAGGTGCATTAAAAAGTGGGGTTCAAGGTTTTGATCTCTTGAATATTCGCTTTTCCGGGGATTACTGCCAGTGAAAATTGCTTGAGTGTGATATTTATTTCAGCTGTAGCTTTGTGGCTTGAAGTCGCTCTCAAATTCATAACCGCAATATTTGAATACGAACCTGCACATCTCGAAATTTCTGTTGATGAGGAGACGAAGAATGTGATAGACTGTGTTTTGTTACAACAATATGATTGTACATTTAGTTGTTTACCAAGTCTTGTATTATTTTCTCGCATATGAAGTAGTATTCAGAGACAATATTGCAATCGTCAAGAAATTCCACCTTGAAATTTTGCTGAATCTCCGCGTTTCAGACCTCGCTGAATTGTGCCCGTCTGTCTATCGGTCATTGAAAAATAATAGGCACTTAACTAGACCCTATTTTAAAGTAATTATATATGTCATTAAACAAGTAACTATCCACACAACATGCAATAGTTTGCACATACAATGATACCTCGGTTTTCACTTATAGTGCGCGTGAAAACAATCGGCAAAATCCGAAACCGACGAAACCCGAGGCAATTATTTCCATAGGAATCAATGCCAATCAATTCATTCGTTCTAGACACACCAAAATGCATCCTAAAACACATTTTATAGAGAATAAAAATAGTGTTTAATACTAAAAACAATAAGAAATTAATATAAAATGAATATAAAACTTCTAAAAACTACAAAAGTTTCTGTATGGTACACCATGCAGGCTAATAACATAAGGGTACTACATAAGGGCTTCGCTTTATCATCACCACTAGTATTATCACACAACAAAAGAGTTAGACTATTTTTCATAGGCTTATGTCCTTGCAGTGTCTTTTCGCCCTTTGTATTGCCTCTTTGGCATTTTTTTCCCAAAAGAGGCAGGGCCGGATTGACCCCTGTATGGGCTTAAAGGCAATATAAGTTCCGGGACAGCCACTCCAACTTCTAAAACCAGATACTTTTCATTGATTTAAATTTAATTCCTATATAAGCAATTTTTCAGTATCAAATATTATGACAAATATGCAGAATCAAAACTATTTTTTTTTTTTACGCTTCATCTTCAAAAAAATTGGTTTTAGTATCTGGAGTATAAAGGATTAAAATTGAAAAGTAATTATGAATTAATTTTTTTAATATGATTTCTAATACAAAATTTGTCAGGACTGTCGTCTTGTGACTTATTGATCTTCTTCTTCTTGACCCACGGCGGCCGGCCTACCCGTCAGGGTGTAAGACACTACAAGGGCCGCCGGGGGACTTATTGATCTGCTAATGAATTTGAAAAGATGAAAAAAGAAAACCCAAGAATAACGCTCTGAAATGTAACCGATACCTCATTTTAGTTTTAGTGAGCCCGAGTACACAGCTCTTATAAATCAAATGAAAGCCAGGAAAATAATATCTAGGGACCTCCGAAAGCTGCGGGGCCCATAGGCAGTTGCCTACATTGCCTATTTAGTAATACGGCCCTGAAAAGAGGCCAATTTCATGACAGGTAAATAGTTGGTCGGGAATGAATCCTTCAGCTTCTACGTATTCTTTGGCCTCAGACTTCTCCGAACTCACACCTTCAGTATTTGTTTTCGCAAAACCAATAGCGAGGTCACGTGACCACGCCAACGAAATCCGAGGCAAACGATGAAAACCGAGAAATTTTTCGCGGAAAGAATCGACGAAAGGCGAAACCTACGATAACCGAAATTAACGAAAACCGAGGTAATGCTGTATTTGAAATTGTATTTTTCTTATATAACAAAATTTTGTGCAGTTATAGTTTGTTTCACTAATTCTCTTTGTATACCTTTATAGAAATTCCCATCTTAAGCTTCATTGGAATTATTTTCTTACATTTACAGCGAAGCCGTTAGGGCCCTCATAGGGGAAATGGAAAATGAGCGAGCAGACTTTCTTGCTAAGGAAGCATCTAATAGAGATTCGATAGACGTGCAATTCACCTATTCAAAAGTACAAATAAGAAATATTAACAATAAAAAATTAACAGAAAATTGGGCAGTGCAGATGGAAGCAATCTAAAAATGGAAAATTGACGAGGTTAATTTACCCAAAAATTAATATGACTCGACTCAGTGCCGACTGCTATTGCAATCAGATTATAACTGGACATGGGATATTTGGTGCTTTCCAAAATCGAATGTTTGGTAAGGATTGTAAGTGCCAATGTGGAGAAAACGAAACGATTAAACATGTCCTAATGGAAATGTCCAGTTTGGGCTAAACAGCGAGACAAACTACCGAAAAGTTGGTTAGTAAAAGAATTCAGGCCACAGGGGGTATAATTTTTGACTATGTAGTCATGCCCTTGATAGAAAATTTATCCATATTAGAACTCCGATGGCGAGTGGTCTTTGAAAAAGTTCGCCATTCGAGTTCTCTTCCATTTTAATTGTTTTTCTTTTTTATTCTAATTGTTTTTCTTTTATGTGTTTTAATTATTTTAATTATTATAGCACGATTTTTTTGTTTAATTCTATAGTGATTTGTTAGTTAATTGTAGGACAATATTGTTGATGCAATGGATGCTGCTGCGTTGGCGCGCTAAAAGGTGTATTGTTATCGCTATTGTTTACTTCTTCTATATTTTTCCTTTTCTTGTATTCGATTATTAGTAAAAGAAATTCATGAACTTGCGCATTTACTAGGATTTAAGACTTACGCAGTCAGTATAGTTAAATCTTTTTCCGATTCTCGCTCGGCGAATTGTTCGGACGGATTGGTGTGTGGCGTGTTTTTATTTTTGCTTAATTGGTCTATAAAAAGTTTCATTGTATTATTGCGCTTGCATCTGAGGAGTTGGTGACGCGTCTGTTGAGCGAATTCCGCTCCCGCTAAGTGCTGACTTGTGCTATCGTGCTGGGCGGGGCCGCTTCGTGCTGCCCCATCAGGAGTTCCGGGTGGCTTCGGCTAAGACGGGAACTCTAACTGCATTTACAGTAAATCACCGTTTATACGTTTCTCATTTATACGTCGTTTTGTCATACTCCCGATTCATTCTTATTCATTATAATGATAAAGTATTTAGTTTATACGACGCAGAGCTTCGGTTTACGTCGTTTCCCCCTTTCTAAAAAGTGGACATGTCTCTTTTTCGAATATGTGAACTGTGATACCGATATCATGACTTCGATATTTTCCACAGTTGATGAATTCATTGCAGATAAACTATCTAGTGCTAGTTTAAGCGACGATGAGAAAGATTGTGAGGAAGTTAAGACGCAATTGGATTGAGAGACTGCGAATTTATTTTGTAAGTTGAAATGTAAGTGGAAAAAATTTATCAATGAACTTAATTCGATTATTAATGCTGAACTTAATATTCACCGACAATCAAAACGTCAGACGTCGTTTAAAGATTTTTTTTAATGCCTATGATAAGCAAATGCCTAAGATATGCAGTAAAGGTGTAATTTTTCTCACTTTTATGATAAATGTTTAATTTTAAAACTTCTTAATTGTTTTTAATACTATGCAGTAATATACTAGTATCACCTTAAAAAACCTTAAAATGATTACTTTTAGATTGTTGTATTAAATTTGTAATAACCAAAGTTGTTTAGTCAAATTTCGATTATACGCCTTAACACCTACCTCCATGCAATAAATCGCATAAAATAAGAGATGCATAATTTATACTCAAGAAATGTCAGAAAGGTACGAATTTTTTCACTTTTATGATAAATAAATTTTAAAACATCACTACTGTTTTCAATACTATGTAGTAATATATTAGTACTATATTTTTAAAAAAAAAAAAACTTTAAAATTGTAATTTGAAGTTGAATTTGTATTATTAGCGTTAAATTTGTAATAATCAGAGTTGTTTATTAAAATTTTGATTATACTTCTTTTAACTTATACGTCGTTTTACGTCAGTCCCTTGAAAGACGTGTAAACGGTGCTTTACTGTATATTAAGGCTTCCTCAATTTAAAAAGAGCTTTAAAACTGTTACTTTTAAATGAATCTGTATTATTAGCATTAAATTTGTAATAATCAGAGTCGTTTGGTAAAATTTCGATTATACGTCTTTTCATTTATACTTCCTTTTCACGCCAGTCCCTTGAAAGACGTATAAACGGTGCTTTACTGTATATTAAGGATTCCTCATTTAAAAAAAACTTTAAAATTGTTACTTTTAGATGAATCTGTATTAGTAGCGTTAAATTTGTAATAATCAGAGATTGTTTATTAAAATTTCGATTATACGTCTTTTCTTTTATACTTCCTTTTAACGCCAGTCCCTTGAAAGACGTATAAACGGTTCTTTACTGTATTTTAAGGCTTCCTCAAATGAGAACCATTTTTAGATGTATTAAAACTGAATTAGCAAGAGACGAAGAATTAAAAATACACATGAAGGTAATTTTTTTCTTTTATTTTCCCGCTAGAAAATCAGACCCCGTATATAATTACAGATCCAACACTGCCTTTATGGACTCTTTTTTCAAGTGTTCTCCGTCGTTAGAATGCATGAAAGGAGGAGAAATAAAACGCCCGGGCGAAAGAGGAAGTTCGTTAAAGGACTCATTGTCCTCGAAATTTGAGACTCTATTCTGTCACGGCAGGCCTTTTCTCTCTTTCTGTCCTTTTTCATTATCTTCGAACAATTAAATTTCTTTTGGTAAAGTCCTCGCATTCCAAAATGAGCAAATCTGATGCGATGAAAACTCCTTTTGTTTCTCGAAAGAATTCCTTTGAGAAAAAAATTGGAAATTTTTTCTCGATTTTTAAAATGATCTATTGTCTAGAACAAACATGTCGTACTCGTAACCCTCAATGGGTATTTTGCGACTCAGTACATTTATCAGTGTAAACTAAAGGTGTTAAAAAGTTTCAATTTTAAGTCTGATTTTTAAAACTTCAAATTGTACAGAAAGGAATCAATTTATGCTCTCGTAATGCATGTCAAAGGAGTCAATTTACATTTATGTGATGCACGTCAATAGAGTCAATGTACACTCACATGATGTGCATCAATGAAGTCAATTTATGTTCGTGCGATGGACATCAATCGAGTCAATTTACACACCCGTGATGCACGTCAATGAATTCAATTGCATGCACGTGATGCACGTCAATGAAGTCAATTGCATGCACGTGATGCATCGCAGTGGAGTCAATTTACATTCACATGATAACAATCAAAGGCGCCGCGGCAATTTATTTTTGGAATTCATTGCTCCTCTTGCATGAGACAAAACGGCGTGATGTCAGAGCACAAACGTTTAAATGTTAGATGGCATGCGCAGTTAAACATACCAAACGACTTTGACGCCTCGTTTAATTCGCAAAATTAAAATGTCAATATTAAATCAATTAGAAACATGACTAGTGAAAGGAGATTTTCAAAAATCAAAATCGTTTTTCCTATGTTGACGGTAACGATGCCCCCCCCCCCCTTTTCCAACTTTTTTTATCACTTCCATAGACATAATAATCTAATCACTAAATTTATCACATTTGCTCATAATAATAAAGCAAATTTGTTTTGCTACATAGTTGCATCAATTATTTATTGCCTAACTTCACAAAATCCTTGGATAACTTTATACAGTCCTGTCGTTTCGAGAGCCACGTATGTTGCTTGAACTGCACCTGAGTTATGGAAACATAGTTTTTAATTAATAAAGGATTAACTATTGAATTGATTGTCGAAAAACCTTCGTTGAAACCTTCCTTATGCTTCATAGTATTTGTGAGCAAAATTTGAAGAAATTCTATTTAGTTGGATTTCTATAGTGTACAAA
>BGPR01001358.1:189253-215703 GCA_013235015.1 Araneus ventricosus | reverse complement strand
ATAGTTGACTATTTCTAATATTTTTAAAAATTGAAGTACCATAAAATGAGTAAATAAAATTTCACGAAAAGGAAATAATCAGAAGAAGGAAATTTTTGGCATTCGCCTTTGGTAGTTTCGGAAGCAATAATTGAAAATAAGATTTCTCCTGAAGTAAGAAAGATAATGGAAAGAAGAGATGCCAAGTGTTAGAAAGTATCCACTAGCTGCCTTCGGCGATTAACTGTTTGCCCGTAATATTAGTATCCCGTATCTGTACTTGCAAAGTGGCGAAATAGGTCCATTTGTTGAAGCTAAGGGTCCCTGTCCAAGTTTTATTTTGTGATATTTCTCGGAAATAGAGGACGGTGGGGGGTAGGCGACCTTGGTGGCGATCTAGGGGTCATAAGCTTTCATATAAAATAAAAATCGGCGAAATCGTCCAGTGGCTGGGGCTGGAGAACTCGTTCTCTGTTTCTGCCAACTATTTTAAATATATGAAAGGAAACTGAATTATTTTTTCGGTCCGCATAATTTCTGCCTTGTTTACTTGGCTCCTGTTTGGCATGCTTGCACTCTGACCTTCAACAAAAATGAAGAATGCAGCTAATTTTGTGTTTCTGAATATAAGGCAATTATCCAAAGAATTGCTGAATCGGTCAGTGACCGGTCCTCACCGTTTGACAATATTGACCTACCTATCTTCTTCCGCGCTATCCCATAGCCTTTGGGCAGCCGCGTTCTTCGGATGAGCCATCTTCCCGCAACTCGGACCGATGAAGCGGTTCTTCTTTGATGACAGCGCCGCTTCTGGATGCCAGGGGTCAGTCTCGACCTCAGGGCTAGCACTCGCTCGTTAGAGAAAACAAACAAGTGGTTTTTACTGGTTTCTGTTAATAAGGGAGCTTTCAGTGAGCACTACAGGAAATAAGTTGCACAATTTCACCTAAAAAATTAATTTCAGCTAGTAGACAGCTCTTCCTTAGTAACCTTAGGGGTGCAGTAACTTATAATACCATATTGCACAGTCTTTTATTTCTCCATAATTTTTTATTGATAAAATTGTAGATCTGAGTCAAATTTTGGACCAAATCCATCAAAAGCTTGACTGTCTATCTATTGATGACAAACTGACTGAGTGTCTATCGATGTGTATATTTGTGCGTGAGAGAACACTTTAACCCAAATACGCAAGAAGCTATATGGATGAATTTTAGGATATCGTCGTCGTTCAGGCAGAGCTCAATAAGTCGTAGAGATAGCGGAAAAAAATAGTACCGATTATTGCTTAAAGTAGCGAGAAAAAAATAGTACCGATTATTGTTTCAAGTAGCAAATATATCTATAGTTGCTATGCATCTACGTAGATAAAATGTGTTGATGTGTTTAGGACACAACTTACTGAAAGGGACTTTTTGCAAAAAAAAAAAAGTTCGACAACATTTAACATAGCGAGATCGAATCGATAAAAACGACGAGATATCGGGATTTGAGGAGCGGGGGAGGGGTCGTCGGAGATTGGAATGTCTTTTATAACAGAGGGCTAAATGACATCATACAGACTGCTATAACGAAATAATGGATGTATCAGCATTTCTTTTGTGAAAAAATCTCTCTTTCCACCGCAATACATGAAAACATGTAATAAAATATTGATGTTTATAGCATTAAGACCGTTCCTTGCGTGAAAATTGTGTTTGATTGTTTTGGCCTTGACATTTTATCGCCAATTTCATAGCTCTGTCCGAAAATTGTCTCCTAACCGCTAACTACTTTTCCTAGTAATACCGCTATGCCGAAGGAAAACAAAAAAGGACTGCAACTCAGTAGCGCGTGTAATGACACCCGTTTTACGCATTTGGGCGTGTTTTCTTGGGAAAAGTTGCTTCATCCGAAAGCTGGAAGCAGGATTATTGACAGTTATTCTTGTGAAGGTCACGGAATCTCTTAATTCTTCTGTATATCTATCTAAAATCCGCTGACCATTGATATCCTGATAACTTAATATAAAGTAAAACCTCGTTCATACCTCTTTCAAGGGAATGACGTAAAATGATGTATAAATGGAATGACGTGTAATCGAATTTTTTGTAAACAACTTTCATTATTACAAATTTAATGCAAATTCATTTAAAAGTAATAATTTCTAAAAATTTTAAAGATGTCCTGCATAGTATTGAAGACGATAATGAAATTTAAAATTAAACATCTATATATTTTAAATAATTTGGTAAAAAAAACCTTCAAAGTGTCCGCCAGTCTCAACCACTCAACCGATTTCTACATTTTTTTTTCATTTGAAAGGTTGTGACGTCTAGATATGTTATAAAGGATCGCCTGCCCCACCCCACTCCACCCCATTTTCGAATGAAATCGAAAACCCACTTCTCCCCTATACATTGTCTATGGGTAAACCTTGTAGAAATCCCCCAGGCTCAACCACCTGACGAAATTCGACATTTTTTTTTTTTTTTTAATTGAAAGGTTTTGACGTCTTAATATGTCATCAAGGGTCGCCTGCCCCCTATTTTTGATCGAAATCGAAAAAACACTTCCATCTGGTGGTTGGGGCTGAGGGATTTCTACACGATTTAATAATTTAGTAAAAACCTTCACTGAGTCCGCCAGTTTGGTACACATTTTTATCATCAAGAATGTAGGTCCGTATCAAATTTTGGACCAAATCCGTCAAAGGATTGACTATATAATCGCATACTTCTAAACACGATAACTTCTAAACCCTAAGACTTAGATAGTTAAAAATTGGCATGATGTCTGCAAATATTTATTTTAGATCCGTGCCCAATTTTTGTCTTAATCGGTTGAAAAAAAAAGCGTTCAATTTGCATATTCGGTTTCTTCGCCGTTGTACGGCACAAATAAATAAATAACCAGCTGGAGTGTTCGCCCCTAAACTTTCTCGCATACTTCCCCAAAAAGGTGCCGTTTCCCCTTCACCCGCTTGGCTAAAAAAATTCGAACCTACTGTTACCCAGAATCCAATGACTATCAGAAGGTTTTTCATTATAGTGATTGAAAAATATCTAGGTAAAGAATCAAATTCAAAGAGATGCGTACCGATTTTCCGCTCTTGCCGGCTCAGGGACAAACTGACGTAATTCGCTCCATAGCTTTCGCGTGCACAGAAAATTGCTTCCAGTACGCATGCGCGTGGAGATGGGATTATTTTCAAAAGTAAATTAAACAGACCGACAGACAGTCGACCCTTCAACGGATTTGGCCCAAAATTTTATACGGACTTACATTCATGACGACAAAACCGTGTACCAAATTTTATCCATCTAGCTATTCAAGTTTTTGAGTTATAGTGTTCGCATGACCGCGGACGTACAAACAGAGAGACTTCCCGTTGGCGGATTTTGTTCAAAATTTGAGAAAACCCTACAAATTATATTTAAAGGCCACATACCAAATTTCATCCCCGTAGCTCTAATAGTTTTCGAGTTATCGTGTTCACAGACACACAGACATAATTCCAAAATTGTGTTTTTCGGACTCGGGGAGGTCTAAAACGTGGAGATCCGTCAAAATCTCGAGTTCGAATTTTTTGACGATTACAATACTTTCTCTTTGTATACTTCGTATACGAGAAAGTAAAAAAGGAGCGAACGATGCGCGCGTTTTCCCCACCTGGGTGTTAGGGAATCGTCCATGTTACTGCCGCTCTATGTATTTTTTTTCCCCACTCACATTTGTGCCGATACAAGAAAGTTTTGGGGAGACCACTCCCGCTGGTTTCACTAATGTTTTGACAAACCAAATGAGTTCGAAATTCTTCAATGAAGGTGGACGCATTCCACTTCATCCTGTTACCCCCCCCCCCCCTGCTGTCGAGGAACAGTATTCCCCTTAATCGGATCGGAGAAATAATGACCGAGGCAGAAAATTTCCGAATTTTAGGATCGATACTTCGTTCAGTTACGTATTGCTCAGGGGTCAGTCTCGACCTCAGGGCTAGCACCTGCTCTAGAGAAAACAAACAGAGATGGTTTTACTGGTTTCTTTACATAAGGGAGCTTTCAGTGAGCATACAGAAATGTTAAAGATCAATTTCACCTAAAAATTAATTTCAGCTAGTAGACAGCCTTCCTTAGTAACCTTAGGGTGCAGTAACTATAATACCATATTGCACAGTCTTTATTTCTCCATAACTTTTTTATTGATAATGGTAGCGATTGAGTCAAATTTTGGACAACCAATAAAAGCTTGACTTGTCATTCTATTGATGACAAACTGACTGCGTTCTATCGATGTGTGTATATTTGTGCGTGAGAGAACATTACCATACGAATATGAGTTGACGCCTCACAGACTATAAGTCGTGAATAGCGGATATACGATTGTAAAGTAGAGAAAAAAAAGTCGATATTTCAAGTAGCAATTATCTAGTATGCATTACGATAATTTGTTTTTACCAATACGAGGACTTTGAAAAAAATTCGAACTTAAGCGGATCATCGAACGACAGTATCGGGTTTGAGGGAGTGGGGGAGGGTCGTCGGAGGTTAAATGTCTTTTTATAACAGAGGGCTAAATGACATCATACAGCTACTATAACAGAAATAATGGATGTATCAGCATTTCTTTGTGAAAAAATCCTCTTTCCACCGCAATACATGAAAAACATGTAATAAAATATTGATGTTTATAGCATTAAGACCGTTCCTTGCGGAAAATTAGATTGTGTTTGCCTGACATTTTATCGCCACATTCTGCTCTGTCCAGAAAATTGTTCCTCTAACCGCTAACTACTTTTCCTAGTAATACCGCATGCCGAAGGAAAACAAAAAAGGACTGAACTCAGTAGCGCGTGTAATGACACCTGTTTCACGTCATTTAGGCGTGTTTTCTTGGAAAAGTTTCTTCATCGAAGCTGGAGCAGGATTATTGACAAATTATTCTTGTGAAGGTCACGGAATCTCTTAATTCTTCTTTGTATATCTATCTAAAACTCGCTGACCATTGATATCTGATAACTTAATATAAAGATAAAAACCTCGTTCATACCTCTTTCATAGAATGACGTAAATGGATGTATAAAATGGAAATGACGATGTAATGAATTTTTTGTAACAATCCTCATTATTATCAAATTTAATGCAAATCTCATTTAAAAGTATATTCCTAAAAATTTTAAAGATGTCCTGTATGTATTGAAGACGATAATGAAAATTTAAAATTAAACATCTTATATATTTTTAATAATTTGGTAAAAAAACCTTCAAAGTGTCCGCGTCTCAAACTATCCAACCGATTTCTACATTTTTTTCATTTGAAAGGTTGGTGACGTCTAGATATAGTTATAAAGGATCGCCCTTACCCACTCACCCCATTTTCGAGATGAATCGAAAACCCACTTCTCCCCCCATACATTGTCTAGGAAATCCTTGCAGAAATCCCCAGGCTCAACCACGGACGAAATTCATATTTTTTTTTTTTTTTTATAGTGAAAGGTTTTTGACGTCTTAATATGTCATCAAGGGTCGCCTGCCTCATTTTTGATCAGAAATCGAAAAACACTTCCATCTGGTGGTTGGGGCTGAGGATTTAACGATTTAATAATTTTAGTAAAAACTCACTGAGTCCGCCAGTTTGGCATACACTTTTATCGATCAAGAATGTAGGTCCGTATCAAATTTTTGGACCAAATCCGTCAAAGGACTTGACTAAGTAACGCATACTCTAAACACATAACTTCTAAACCCTAAGATTCTTGAATGTTAAAAATTGTGCATAGTCGCAAAGCCTATTTATTTTAGATCCAAGTGCAATTTTTTGTCTTTAATCGGTTGAAAAAAAAGTGTTCAATTTGCATATATCGGTTTCTTCCTTCGCCGTTGTACGGCACAAAATAAATAAATAACCAGCTGGAGTGTCTCGCCCCTAAACTTTCTCGCATACTTCCCAAAGGTGCTCGTTCCCCTTCTCGTCTTGGCTAAAAAAAAATTGCAACCTCTGTTACCCAGAATCAATGACTATCAGAAGGTTTTTCATTATAGTGATTGAAAAATATCTAGGTAAAGAATCAAATTCAGAGAGTGCGTACCGATTTTCCGGTCTTGCGCTCAGGGACAAACTGACGTAATTCGCTCCATATAGCTTTCGGTGCACAGAAAAATTGCCTTCAGTACGCATGCGCTGGAAGGGTTATTTTCAAAGTAAATTAAACAGACCGACAGAAGTCGACCCTTCAAACGTTTGGCCCAAAATTTTATAACGGACTTACATTCATGACGACAAAACCGTGACGCAAATTTTAATCTAGCTATTCAATTTTTGAGTTATAGTGTTCGTATGCAACCAGGGACGTACAAACAGAGAACTTCCTGTTAGGCGGATTTTGTCTCAATTTGAGAAAACCCTACAAATTATATTTAAAGGCCACATACCAAATTTCATCCCGTAGCTCTAATAGTTTTCGAGTTATCGTGTTCACAGACACACAGACATAATTCCAAATTGTGTTTTTCGGACTCCGGGAGGTCTGACAGGAGATCCGTCAAACGACAGCGAAATTTTTGACGATTACAATATCTTTCTCTTTGTATAGCTTCTGTATACGAAAAGTAGTAGTGCGAACGATGCGCGCGTTTTCCCCACCTGGGTGCTGTGAAGTCGTCCATGTTACGCCGCTCTAGTGGTTTTTTCCCACTCATTTTACCTGATACAAGAAAGTTTTTGGGGAGACCTCCCGCTGGTTTCAATCCGTAATGCTCTGACAAACAAATGAGTTCGAAATTCTTCAATGAAGGTGGACGCATTCCACTTCATCCTGTTATCCCCCCCCCTGCTGTCGTGAAACAAAGATTCCTCTTAATCGGATGGAGAAATAATGACCGAGGCAGAAAGAATTTCCATTAGCGGGGATAAACGACGAATGACGAAGCTTTGCGTCGTTAAAACGAAGGACCTTTATCATTAGTCAGTGGCTGCGAATAAAGTCTGGACGTGTGACGAAACGACGTATAAAATGAGAAACCTTACTAAGCAGATGCTTTACTGCTAGTTTTTTTATTTATTTAGTTTTTTTTTTGCAAAATGCCCTTTGATATTAGAATCTATCTTACCGGGGAACACGGACTTTCCAAGCCGGATAAGAGGTTTTCTGCATAACGAATGCATGTTTCTAGAAATTGTCTGTTCCTGTTCTAGATGCCGTTTCAGAAATTTTGTATGCGAAAGTTTTCATCGATCTACATTTAAATACAGTAAGTCTCAATAATTGAGCCTCAATTGTTCGAGTATTCCATAACCGAGTTAGTGAAAAATCAGCTTTAGCTCCCCAATAGACCAACACATACACAACACTTGAAAGAATTAATGCATCTGGTTTTTATTGTTTCGACGGGTCATATGTCCACTGCACCGAAGCCACGTGCAGAAATGCCTCCCTTCAAAGAAAGTGGGATATATAAAAGATTGATATATAGAGCAATGTGTTTAAACAAAAAACAATTGACAATTATTTTAAGATATAATAATTAGCTTTGCTATCAGCAGTAATGTAATAATATGTCAAGTACATTTTTATTTAAATATACTTACATGAAATTTAAACCTGCTTTATCATCATTTATTTATTCATTCAATTTGTTGATTTCGAGCTAATTGAGTTTTCGATAGTTCGATGAACTGACCCGACCGACCTCGAATTCATCGAGACTCTACGTAGCCAAATATGAACATACAGACTATTTAAAACTAAATTACACATACAAGTAATTTTATATTTCAGAAAAACAAAATGAAATAACATTTTAAAATTGTCATATATAATATCACAAGAAAGATCGCACATTTCTTAGAGTGATGACATGACATCGAAATCTACCTGTTTATAATATTGTAACCGGGTTTTAGAATTCACTGTGTATACAATGAAGCATCTTAACATCATGTGCTGACACAGATGAACAATTTTAATGAAAGCCCAATCCTTCCTTCAACTTTCTTCGTATTCGTGTCGTATCCATCTTCGTCTTCTCCCTCCTCTTCATCATCTTTCTCCTTTCCCATTACATGTTCGATTATTTCGTTATCATGAAGGGAGGGTGTGAAGGGAAAAGAATTGTCTACATCCTCTCAAGTCTACACCTCCTTTTCATTAAACCATTACATTTCTTTTTCTAAATTTCAGATTTAAATTCATACAGTCGACGCTCGTTATAACGACCACACATTATAAAGACCATTCCATTATAACGACCAGTGATAAAATCCCCAACTGTGTTTCCCTATGCACTCTATGTTATTTTACTTCCGGTATAACGACCGTCCAATGTTGTCTAATCCCAATACGATTGTATGACATTTGCGTACGTTACGTTTCCGTACAACTCATTAAGGTGCAATAAATCTTCTGTAGGTCATCCCACAAGAGGGCCTAGTGAGGGGATAGTGTATTTTTGCTAGAATTCTATCTCTTAGCAAGTATGTTTGGCGAGCAGACCTAAAAAAGAGAAAGTTTCTCTGGACTTCATAAGAGATAGATATTTAAAAGTCTCTTAAATATCCCTGAGGGAACTTTTATAAATTATTTAACATATTAATGAAAAACGATCGGACAGCCTAAAGGTATAGAAATTCTTAATTTACATAGTTTTCTCCTAAATTTTTATGAAAATACAAAGGAAAAATTAAATCATTTAAAATCATGTAAGTGAATGTGAATAAAAGATTAAAACAAAAAATAAAACCTTCATATTTTTCATAAAAAATATGCTTTTTAATATTAGTTATTTATGTTTTTATATAATATTAGCCGCTTTTGGCGACCAACTGGTTAGGCCATCATTTTAATAACATTCATTTCGTTCTATAAATTAACTATAATTTAATTATAAATTCATATAATTTTTGGTAAGCTGTAAGCGCAAACATCTCTATTAACAATAAAAGCAAATGTGTATGTGTGTGTTTGTTGGCGCTCTACATGACAGATTGTCAAACTTAGAGCTATCAATTTTCACACAGATATACTCTGAAAGGTGGGAAGATGCACCACAGAGAGGCATTTTAAAATATTATTAAATTTAAAATATTTTATTTAAAATAATCAAGAATAAAATACTTAAAGATCAAACTAAATACTAAAGCAAAGTAAAAAACTAAAAAAATGCAGTTTATTCTATTTTTAATTACTGTAATTTTGATTTATCGAGAATAAATAAATGTAGTATTTTCTTTGCATTCTGAAGTCTTAACTTTTTCACTTCCTCAAACTGTTACAAACACTATGTAATTCACTGTGTTCTAATTCAAGCAAAATATTACGCAACATTACATATTTTTTTAATTCATTAAAAACATGCACTGCGTGCGTGCATTATTGTACATTTTTGGGGGTCTTTTTTTTTTAATTATACAAAAATTTTTGGTTTGTATCTTTTACTGCCAGCAATATATTTCTTTTACCATTCAATGATGCATCTAGAAGAAGATTAAACTTTAACTTATCTAATATCTCCCATAGATTTTCATTACAGAAAATGATCAATTGCGTGAAATATTTATGTTTCTCTCACTTGTTACTCATTCTTTACCAATTAATAAGTCGCAGTTGTTATAATTCGGGTTTCTTTTCTTTTGGACATAACGACTAAGATAAAATGAAAAAAAGAAAAACTTATTGTTTTCAAAATTCAACATTTGGAAAAATTTTGGCATCTTACTTAATGATTTTCTTAAAATAATTGTCTTGATATTGTTTTGGGGAAATATAGTTTCTTTTTCAAGACATTTTATTTAGTATTTTCACGAATAATAATTCAAACAAAAAAAAAATTTTTTTTTCATTCAATATTTACTTCAATTACAATATTATACAAATATACTTAGTATTAAAATATTTTTTTAAAAAATTATCTTTATCAACATCTTTATTTTAAAAAAAAGACGTTGAAAAACGTAAAACATTTTCGCATAAATTTTAATTTCCATTAAATATTTTTCTGTCCTATATAAATAGCATGTTTTTATATAACATAATTACGTTTATAGTCACCCGTAAAATTTTAATGCTAAAAAGACAGAACAAGGCCTGGCATTCTGCTAGTATTATATACCAGAAGAAATATCATCCCTTGATTTTCGAATGTCAAATTTCGCCAAATGTCACGATTTAAGATAATGTTTAAAGTTTTGTAACCACTACAGAAACGTGTTCTTATCAGTTGCAAAAACGTCTGTCAAAAGAGCGTTGATGGACAGTTTTACGACTTGTACGGAAACATATATGTACGGAAAAGTCACTATACCTCCCAATACAACGTCCGAATTCAACGGACTCTCTTCCCCCGGTGTTTTTCCAAAAAGAACATGTTTCTAAACGTGTAACTTGAAATGGCCTTGATTATTGTATTGCCAAGCTTCGTAGATGTAGAGTCTTCAGTGTTGCAGTTCAACTTCGAGGGGGGAGGGAATTACCACTCACCACAGCGCGGAAATTAGAGTAGCTTAGAATAAAAAATGTTTCAATTGTTACTGAGACTTGAAACTGCTTTTTTGAAAGGCAAGAAAATACAGAACATTATTTATCAACTTTAACTGAAATGGAAAATTATGTTTCGCAAAAATCACATATGTAAAAAAGACAAACAACCATTTCTGATTTTTTTTCTTTAAAAAATAAATGTTTTGTAAGTCTACCCTTTATTTTCTACTTTAAAATCTGTTTTAGAAATATATTTTTAATTGATAAAATTTTATTTTTAATACCAATGATAAAAAAAATAAGTTGAGTATTTAGTTGGAATCTCTTTAAAAATTACCTATTTTTACGGAACTGCTGAGCGTGCATGTGTACATTTTTTAATTATACCCACTATAGTGACCACTCGTTATAAAGACCTTTTGCTGTGGGACTCAGAGGGTCGTTATAACGAGCGTCGACTGTACCTTCAAAAAGGCCGTTATTTGGAGATTGCCGGTTAATTGGGTGTCGGATACGATAGATTCTAGTGTTTTAATATTGTTTGAAGCAGTAGTAATGGTTCGTTAAATAATAATGGACTAGCGCTGATGGTTTTTTAAAGGTGCAATTAAGCTGCATTTAAACCAAAGTTATTATAACCAATGACGGATGTTTTTCTGCACTTTAACGTTATTAAATACTGTAGAACCCCAGGAATTCGAAATAATTGGAGCTGACGTCTGTCGGGATCCCGGGGAATTCGGTTAAATTCTCTTGATATGCCAAATGCAGTAGAGTATTGACTCTGGGTGCTCTGTGGAAGCGTACAGAAAGAGCACTCGACGATTCGCACAGTACAGTGGCAAACAAGTTGAGGGTAAAAAGAAGATATCTGAGTTTGTTTCTACTCATTGTTGTGCTGCATTCATTCTTAAAGACCCATTCGAATACTGCTAGTAAGTTAGGAATAAACATTAGCTTTGTTTCTAATTCGTGATTGTTATTTTTTTTCTTCATTTTTCAGAAATTAAAAAAAAAGATGTTCGGATTATCCGGAATTTCGGATTACCGGGGCTCTACTGCTTAATCAGCTTCATTTCCAAGTGATGCAAGAGTCTGAATCTAAAAATGACGAATTCAAATTATGTTTATTATCCTCTCTGAAACACAGTTATCTCCGTCTGAATTGTTAATTTAAAACATGAGATGCGCATATATTCGCAAGATTGCTTAACAGCTCATACAGTAAATATTGTGGGCTGTTTACCCTAAAGGAATAACCGAAGATGAAGATTGAGAAATGACGAATGAAGAACTGAATTTTCTCGTGACACCAACCGACAACGATAATGAAGATAAAGCGCTTTTAACGCTTTTAACTTACAAGAAGTTAAAAGCATTGTTATAAAAGGCACCGGAATTTTCTGATTTTGCAATGGCGGCAGTGGCGTAGCTGCAACTTTTGCCGCCCGGAGCGAACTTGCAACATGCCTAAAACGTGGAGATTCGTCAAAATCTCGAGTTCGAATTCTTTTAACGATTACAATACTTTCTCTTTGTAAACTTCGTACTGGAGAAAGTAATAATTGAGGGTAAAAAAGTCACCTGTTCTCATATTTTTGCTTTTAATATATCTAAAATTACAATTAAATAAATTTTCCGGTTCATAAATAAAGCAAAATCAGTATAGTATATTTTTCGATTAAAAGTTAAAGCAAAATCAGCATAATAAATTTTTCGATTCAAAGTTAAAGCAAAATCAGTATAGTAAATTTTTCGATTCAAAATTAAAGCAAAATCAGTATAATAAATTTTTAGGCGCCTTTGGATCAATGGCACCTCTGGTCTTAAGCCCAATTCACCCATTGATTAAGACGACCTTGCGTGTCAATCGCTATCCCGATTAAGGATCACCATCGTTAAAAAAAAAAATTGTCAGGGGCGTCCCGAGGCTTGGGCAAACCGGGCAACTGCCCATGGCGCCAAAGCGGGAGCTCGAAGGGAAAAAATGGTTTAGTAGACATGAGAGCTCCGGAAAAACGGCAAATATTGTACTTTTAAAATAAATTTGTTGAATTATTTCAAATTAAATAGGACCATTATAGAATCTTAAATATATCTGGAGTTTATAAATTCTCATCCTGATATTGTTAAGTCATATTTGCAGGTAAAACGTACATATTTCTATGTTCTAAAAAATGAGGTTTGTTCAACATTTAGAATACAGACATTATAGAATTTAAAAAAATACCTTGGTTTTGTGGGGAGCGCCATACTGTTGCCTTGCCCTGTTGGTAATGTTACCTCGGACCGCTTTTGATAATTGTATTACGTACCTACATAATAAAATTCCCCTCAATAAACGTTTGTCCCATTCTCCCCTTTTACTTGCAGCAATATTTGTGTTGTTTAAATCATACATACTTTTTAAAAATTTAAAATATGCCTTATACATTTTTCTCCATAGAAACTTAACTTTACTGATCACGATTTTGCCGTGCACACAGTGCATTAATGAAGTAATCCCACGCGTTCGGCAAGGCTTTACTGTGTTGTATGACATTTTCAAAATAAAAAGTGTGTTCAAAGCATAATGTGTTAATATAAGCATGTATATATACTTTCTTTTTTTGTCTGCATAGGAAAATGGAGCCAGTGAGCAGGAGAGAACCACCGATGAGGTGACTATTCGTTTGGGTCCAACCGATAAGAGATTCGGATTTTCCGTCGTCGGTGGGTGCGATGAAGGATTTGTACCCAGAATTGAAAACATTACACCAGGTAAGACCACCTTACTCCTAAAATGTATACTCAAAAGTGCCAAAATTGGCAAGTTTATCATGAACTTTTCGTGATAATATCCTGCATGCGGAATTGCAAATCATGTGTAAACTGGTGTCAGTGATGGTAAGTGGTATATATGATGCAACTGCTAATATTTGAAAATTAGTGGGTTACAATTTTTCAAAGGTTACATCACTTTTAATAATTTTCAATTTGCCATTTGTGTAACTCCTCAAATAAAAGAATTTATATTTTTAGTATTTGATGCAACTTAATTTTACTACATCGAGAAATCAGCGTATCACGATTCCTTTTTTTTTTTCAGGAATAATTTAAAAATGTGAAGGCCTATTAATCATTTATTGTAATTTTAACTTAGTAGTTCAAGAACTGAGAGATCGACTTTCCACCAAAGCTCGACCCGCAAAGAACTATTTCTTTAGTTGGTGCTGCCATCTATCGAATATTGTAGAGAACTTGAATTGACTTGGGTAGTTTACAATTGCAGCCTGATTAAAATCGCATCATTATTTACGATCAGTGGCGGCTCGTGTTGGCGTAACTTTGGGTGCTGTAACTTCTTTAATCCTTCACCGTGCCCATGATGCATTATTTGAAAATTAATTTAAATCTTTTTTGTCTTTTTTCATTACCCTCGAGTAGTTTTATATTTAATAAATAAACTTATAGCATTTTTCTCTTCTAATATATAAGTATTTTAAGAAATTAATTTTAATAGAAAATTTAAGTTCAAAATTTGTCTTCCATTTCCTTTTTGTGTATTCCTTACTACATTTATAAAGATTCGCACAGCTGCGGTTGAACAATAAAATGACAGTACAGTACAGAAATAAAATAATTTTCTTATCATTTAACAAGAAAAAAAATGTTATGGTAAAACTTAAAATAAGAATAAGCAAATACTATTTATTGGTATAATTAAAAATTACTTAAAATAAAATCCATTTTTCTTGTTATGTTTCCAGCGAAAAGATGAAAAAAAACATTGGCCTTGATGCTTGTACGATGATTAAAAAATCTTTTATCCTTTGAAATCCAAGCAGCTACATAACCTATATTACCTATCCCGATTCATATTGTGTGCGACAGAAAATATTTTATTATTTTTTAATGTTAAAAAGCAGACTTAGAATTCTGATGTAGTATGTAGTAACGGGAATTGCCAAGATGGGGAAAAAAAGAGTAATTTATATTCTATTACATCCATCTAAAGGTGCACTGTGATTTTTTAAAATGGGAATACACTTATCAATATTCTTTCAGAAATTCTGTTCCTTGAAACGAGCCGTGTTTTATTCGAAATCGAAGCTTCTTAAACTATGAATCGTGATCCCAAATTGAATGGTACAAAATATTGGGAGTCTCAAAAATTTTGAAAATATTTGTATCTCGGAAAATTTCTCGTATGTATTTCATCACCATTTATAACTAAAAGTTCTCGAAAAAATCCTTCGGATTGCAAGATGTTTCAGTTAAATTTAATTACTACAAAAATTAAATTTTTATTTATCATTAATTTTCCTTCATTTTCTTACTTATTTTCAAAGTTTTAGCTCGCGAAAAAAATTCTCGCGGTGGTAAAATGTTTGAAACTCTGTTTCTAGCTCATCTGTTGCTGACCATTTTCTTATCGTATTTTTTCTTCGTTGACTGAACTAAACTGCGCGAGCGGAATTCGGTGCTGGAACGACCCTCAGTGCTCCAGAAACAAATAATTGCAAGAATAATTTTAGAATTTGTAATTGCGGTTGAGTCACAGTCAAATTGCAGAGTTTGTGAAAATCACGAAGAATTTTACAAAGATAGTCACATAGTCATACTAGACTAATAGTCACTATAGACTATAGAGTTAATAGTCACATAGAGCTACTTAAGTCACAGTTGAGTAAGGTAAGTAAGTCTACGCCCCTACATCCCAGCGGCCATTTCGCAGAGACAGCCTCCCGTCGATTTTTTTTTTTTTTTTTGTTTAAATAAAAGGTGTTGGTTGCGATGGCGTAGTGACAGTGTCACGGATTCGGTAATGGACGATCAAGTTCAAGTTCGAATTCCACCGAAACTCCGCCTTGAATGAGTGTCTGGTGCACGCTAAATATGCCAGCCGTTCTTATTTTGATGTGGTGTTCACACTTATATTGTGAGATACCGCCTTGGATGCTATCCTTATTACCAAAATTATGAGTTTTGTCCCAAAATAGCCCCCAGGAACCTTGTAAACGAAATATTAATCTACAAATCCTTTCTGTCATTTAACACGTTTATACTGCCGTGTACCACTGGTGGCTCATACTTAAATGTACCATCGGGCGGTCACCACCAAACCACCAATTGTGTCGTTCGTTAGATTCGTTTATGGTCCATTCACACTTTTGCTGATTGCCACCTGATGGCAAATCATCAACTGGCATCAGCGAACTGTAAACAGAAAGCAGCAGATGGAACCAGCACAGATAGAGTTATCAGAAGCTTCTGAACTCTGATAGCTAAAATATTCTTACAGTCTCTTAGGTTTGCTTATCCAAACTGAACTGCATGACAACAAATCAGCAATAGTGGGAACGAAAGCAAAATGGAAATGGCTATCATTGCCATAAGTTTTTATATTGTGTGTGGGTTCAGAGTCCGCCGATAAAACAAAGCGCTCTTATGGCTGTCTCCCTCTGGCAAGAAATCGTCGCTTATCCCTTCAGGCCCGGTGCACACTAGCCGATTCGTGTCGTTGAAGCTATAAAAATAACAATATTAACCCAAATGCCCCCTGTGGAGACACACAGGGGAATGGGGGTTACTTTTGTTATTTTTATAGCTAAACAAAAAAAAATAATAATAACAATAGTAACCCAAATTCCCCCTGTGGAGACACACAGGGGGAATGGGGGTTACTATTGTTATTTTTATAGCTCCAACGACACGAATCGGCTAGTGTGCACCGGTCCACCAGCCGATTTGTGTCGTTGAGAAGAAAAATATAGCAATAGTAACCCTCGTGCCCCCTTTGTTGCTCCACAGGGGGAATGGGGGTTACTATTGTTATATTTTACAGCTCAACGACACAAATCG
Organism: Araneus ventricosus; assembly: GCA_013235015.1. Taxonomy (NCBI): domain Eukaryota; kingdom Metazoa; phylum Arthropoda; class Arachnida; order Araneae; family Araneidae; genus Araneus; species Araneus ventricosus. The sequence continues at coordinate 199,427 of BGPR01001358.1, read as the reverse complement.
GCTGGTGTGCACCGGGCCTTAACGTTCATTGGTTTCGCAGTGAAACCACACATTGAGCATTTTTTGAATGCGCATGGGCGAAATGTAGCGTATTTTTTCTTTCATAACTTAAGAGCCAGGTATATAGGCCAACTTATATAAAAAATCCAGTTCAATACCGTTAATATTCACAAAGATATCGGCATTGCAAGAGCTAAATTGCTTTCGATCTCTAGGAGAAACAAAATTATGAGGAATCTGGCACAAATTGATATTTTTTGATATCTTCGAAAGTAATATTGAATTTTATGGATGTTGAATATCATGAATACTCACGTATACTTATAAATTAAATACATAATTTAAATTGCATTTCGATGATAAGTTATTCGGAGGAAGTTTCACTGTGAAACCACACATTTCTTTAAAATAAAAAATGCCAACTTTTTTCATATTATGCATATCATTTACATATTTATGATCAGCTACGTCTAATACTCATTTTTGAAATAAATTTAGAAATTTTCAAAATGTAGTGAACATGTAGTGAACTGTAAAGGGTTAATAAGCAGCACCGCCTATCTCAACTTCTCGAAATTTCAAAGGGAAAGAAAGTACTGAATTTTCCGCAACCAATACGGAATATTTCTGATTTTTTTTCACATCTGGCTGGAACATGCGGTCTCAAGTTTATATCAAATGTTTAAAAAAATCAGAAATATTCGGTACTGGTTGTGGAAAATTCAGTATTTTCTATCCCTTTGAAATTTGAAAAAATTGAGATAGGCGGTGCTGCTTGTTAAAGGGACATACGACTGTTAAACTTCGAAAATTTTCGATTTTTATGAAAAATATATATATTATTCCCTTGTCTCTTCTGAACAATTTAAAACAATCCGCGTTAAAAAATTCCCATAATTATGAAAGTTATGAAGGAAAATGTGTCAGCTCTTCAATGTAAACAATGAATATAGCCATATCATTAAAAGCGCTATATCTCAAGTACTATTGAATATTTTCACGTAAAAGTTTTACCGAATATGTATTTTGCTATGTTCTACAAATGGAACCACATTTTTGTATATATTTCTACAAAGACGTTTCTTGGGGGGGTGGGGGGGGTTAGAAAAAAGAAATGTTAACTATTTTTAACACTTTTATTTTAAATTGGTATATAAAATAGAAATTAAATTTAAATGTTAAAAAATTGTGATTCAGTTTCTTAAACAGACTGTTTGGATTACTTAGATACCCAAAATATTGTGTTCAGATAAATATTTTATCCGTAACATGCGCGCAAGGTGACTATCTCATTTTTTTCTCCAAAAATTATACCCATATTTATTACTCTCTCAAATAAATACATACCAATATAAAGGTTTGAAAATGTGTGTACTATAAGAGAAAGAACAGCTGTTATTCTAGGAAAAACGTGACTTTGTGAATTGCATTGTTTCATAGATATAATGTATCGAATTTGACAATTTTCCGCCATCTTTTCGAGGTTTAAGAGTCGCATGTCCCCTTAAGCGACGAAATGCAACTTTCAGAATAGACGTGAGCATGTTAACCTAAAAAGGGATTTCTGAAAAATTAAGGCCCTCAAACATTTCGGATGATTTGAAAAAGTTAGCTCAATTGCGTAATAAATTCGAAGATCAAACTTTATTTAGAACGATGTAAATTGACGAAGTAGTTATTATGGAATACGAATGGAATTATATTCGGTAATAATTGATTGAAATTCTTATTATTGATGATTCAAAATTCTTATTGTTTGACCCAGCCTACAGCTTACTCTACTGTATAGGCTGCAATCGTCTCACTCGCTGTACTGTTTTGACACACTTGTCAAGAGTCAAACCCTAATTAAACAGGATAATTGAATCTTTGGAGGAAAAAAATCGGATGAGCAATGGATGACTTAAGATTCTAAGCAATCCGAATTATCCGGTTTAACTCTCATTAGTTGGGAGGATCTACGCATTATCCGGATAATTTCAGATCCTAATGAGTTTGGGAAACTTTGTCATTAACAAACTGGCACGTGTCTACTGAACTTTTCATACGTTCAAAGTAGATATTTTGTCCAAACCTGCTAAGTAGCTGTGATAAAAATAGTTTATTTATTATAAATTAATTTATTATTTCCTTTTTTTTTTCCTTCCAATATGTATAGTTCAGATCGCGAAAAAATTTTTTGAATGAAAAAGGGTTCTCGGCTGTAAATCAAATAAACCAGCTACCTATTCTGGAACAAAGTCAAATAAAAAGAACTATGAATTTTTTAAAAAGAATGGATGGAAAAACACAGGATATGGCATTTATGACTGTAAAAAGTTATGAATTTAATGCTTCATCAGAACATTTTTTAAAAAATCTACGTTCACCAGTCTTTTCTATGGTAATTGATTCAGTTTTACATTTAATGAAATACCTTCAACTACTTACTCTACAATTATTTGTAATTCTAAGAAAATAAGTCTGAACAGTAGAAGAAAAATAGTTAAAAATTAATTTGGAACTTAGTGACAATTAAAAATAATTAACAAAAAAGTTATAACTATTATTTTTTTAAATTTCTTTATTACAACACTCTCAATTCAAAAATTTAATTAGTAAGTTATTTTATGAATAAAATAATTATATTATTCAAAACTAAATTTTTAAAGACCCAAGATGAAAATGATGCAAATATGAATGATGGCTAAGTATTAGATTAAAGACAACAAATCTTTAATCACAAGGATTGTCTTTCCAGCTTCTATGAATGAAACATTAGAATACTGACGGAATTTAATTTATACATTTGCTTTTTTTGCCAACTGACATTGTTGAAAAGGAAACAATTTTACCCCAAGGCTGTCTAGTGGTAGAGACTCAGCTCGAGGGAGGTCCATTTACAAAGAAGACTTGCTGTGTGTGGGGGGTGCGCGTTTTAGGTCTGATGCACGCCCGGATTTTTTTTGTCGAACATCTTATTAGCAGCAAATTGTCAGTGAAGCTTCTAGCGGAATGAAGTACTTTGAAACAGTTGGATAGTGCACACCTACCTCCGATTTCCCTCCAACCTCGAGAGAAAATGCTGAGCAAAAGTGTCGCTAATGATTTTTCCGACACATCAGCTCAGCAGGAGGAAGGACATTCTGTCGCTAATGGCTTGCCCAACACGAATCGAATGTATGCGCGGGGCCTTAGGCCAAGTGCACACATACCTGCTGCGATGCCGGCAAAGTAATTAATCAACATTTTCCCCAGGAAACCAGAACAGAGTCGGATCCGCAATTATGGTACGTACGGGAGGTATGTGGACAGTATTCTTTTGATATCAATGTACTTCATGCCGCTAATCACCTGTACGGCATTTTGCCATTAACCGCTTAAGGACCGAATTATTTTGAAACCGATGGTCTTTAGAACGAGATAACTCGCGTTATGTCCTTAAGCGGTTAATGACTTGTGCGGTTTAAAATCGGATGTGCACACCGTCTGTGTCAAAAGTCCTCACGTTAATGTGGCTTCGATGTTTGGAAAGTGGCGGCACAGGTGCCGTCCTCATCATCTGACCACGATTCAAACTTACGAGGTCCGTCCCAAAATAGCCTTCGTTTAACTTCAATAAACAGAAACTTTAATCTAACAAATCAAATTATCTGGAAATCATGTAGTTTAAGTTGGACCTTTTTACATCTTGTCTCTTGCGTAAAAATCTCAATTATTTGACCCATTTATAAAGCATATTCTCCGTTAAAATGATGACCTCAGTAATGATAATAAAACTTTATTACTACAGTATTGTTATGGTTTTCATGGATTTTATTCATCTATTATGGTCCCTATACTAACATCATTGCAATCAAATGAAGTGATTTGCATAATGTTTGCTAGTGAAATCAATTCATGCTCAATTGATACATATCAAATGCACCTAGACAATATTTTGGAATCATTTAAGCACGTTTTCAGGAGAAAAGAGTCGTGACTTCAACTTACAGCGCAAGGCGCCATGTAGTTGTTAGATGACATGTAGAATTACATTTTGTCATGTGACTGTGAGGTCACCTGAATTGACTCATTTGATTCACTTATAAAACATATATTCAGGCCCGCCAGAAAAGGGGCAGGAAGCGCAAAATCCCCGGAGCCCGGATTCTGAGAGCGATCCGCCGTCCGGATATAAGGATTTTTCCCCTTGTTTTCAAGAATGCTTTATTTTTATCCATGGGAAACGGGACCCGGCATCAGTTGAACTATATTTTTACATTTATTTTCTCTGAATATAAAACTCGCACTTTTTTCATCATATTAATCTAAACTGCAGAAGGTATAGAAGTAAGGTTCTCCTAACAATAAGTGTCATGCCGAGCAGCAGGAAGAAAGAGTTCTATTCGCTGATTAGCCACCACAATCATACTAGGATGGATTGAAAAAAAGATTACAAGGGTAATAAAAATTTATTTATTATCATTAGATAAAAAAAAATACAAAATGGAATTAAGAGGCATACTTGCCGATCACTTTTCCACATAATCACCAAATAAATCTATTTAGGCATTTATCTGAACGCAGGACCAACTTGTTTAACGCGGCTTGGTAAAAATCACGTCCCTTCCCATTGAGCCAGTTCTCGCAGCTGTTTTCAAACACATCATATGTCTGAAGGGAACCTTGTTCCAGATAGTATTCCCTTGTTATAGATAAGTATTCCTTCAATTTCGAAAAAAAAAAAAAGGAAATAGTCACTGGACCATCGTGAAGCCATCCGATGCAAACGCCCTGGCATGTTAAGTGATTATGCCATCCTTCTACTTGACAATACCCACACTGCTAACAAAATTCAAGAATTGCTGCAAAAGTTCAAATGGGAAATCTGAAGCCGAACCCCACACATCCCAGATTTGGAACCCTATCTGGATTCCAGACACTTATCTGGAACAAGGTTCTCTTCAAACAGTGATGTGAAAACAGCTACCGAGAACTGGTTCAGTGGGCAGGGATGTGAGTTCTACGAAGCCAAGCAAGTTGGTCCTGCGCTCAGATAAATGCCTAAATAGATTCGGTGATTATGCGGAAAAGTGATCGGCAAGTATGCATCTTAATTCCTTTTTGTATTTTCTGCCTCTTGTTAATAAATCATTTTAACGTAGGACTACGTTCCTCCCATTGGGGTCTCAGGAAGGAATTTGATTCACACGCCAAAACTCCACAGAAAACGTTGTATGGGAGATCCTCTATATCTCGGTAACTACATATGTTAAAAACATGACTAATGTATTATTTTAGAGATAGAGGGTAACAACAGAAGTTACAAAAAAAAAAAAAAAAATTCAAAATCGGAAAAGAGTCACGCGAGTAAAGTAGTCCTACGCCTTTAACCACAAAGATATTGTACAATATTGTACGATATTGAGCAATATTTGCAATATTGTATAATATTATACAATATCGAACAATATTGTATAAAATCCTGCAACATGTTGTGCTACCTGGGAACATCAGCGGCTGTTTGAAAAAGACAGCCTCCCGTCATTTTTTTTTATTACCCTTGGAGCTTTTTTGGGGGGAGGGTTCCATCTTCGTATTACTTTAAGAATAAGCATTCGAATCCTATTATATTCAATAAAGAGTTAAATTGGTTAAATTTACCCTTTCGCTTGAACTCACGTTGTATCTATTCATGTACATTAAAATATCCGCGGATATAACGAGATTATTAAACTCTTCAGCGTATGATTTCATGGTGTATAGTTTGATATTTTAGGGGAATTATATTCCCATTACAGTCTTTCCTAATGGCAGTGCGCATTCGAGTTTAAAGAGCTAAAAAAGGCCCCGAGTGTTCTTTCTGGCAACCTGGTGAGCAAGATGGTTGACAGCGATAAAGTGCGTCGGACATTTTTTAAGTGCAAGTCGAGCTTTTCCACGGTTCGCAGCCCTAAACAGCAATAACAAAGGAACGATTTTCCTCGACCCCGAAGATTATGTTTCTTTTTTTGTGAGCTGTAAATCGCTTGGTCTCTTTGTCAGAAGCGATGGCCAGACAAAGAAATTTGCTGTGCTTGCAGGTTGCGGATTGACTCGTGTTCGCTGCGTGTTTGATATAGCCACTTGTTGCTCTGCTGAGTGGAAGAATAGCGTCGTGAAGTATGAGCTGGATAAGAGCTAAAAAGGAGAATTTGTTATTCATTTACTTACTTATCTATATTTAAAACAATTGGCAAAACCAAAGAACGATTTCTCCGGCCACAACCACCGTACCGATTTCGACAATTATTATTTCATGTGATAGCTCATGACCACTAGATACGTCACCAATGGTCGGATGTCCCCCGTCGTCCTTCATTTGCGACAGACTTTGCTAAAAAAAATTGAACAGTCTCTCAGTCTCAACAACTGGACCGATTCCGCTACTTTGTAAGTATAGCTACGGGCTATTAATATTACGGGCAAACGGCTGGTGGCCGATGGCGGCTAGTTTATATTTATTATGAAACAATCTTTGCCGATTTAGCTTGCACCAACCCCACATACACCGCGGATCTTTAGTGCAAGGGTTCCCAAACCTTTCTCCCTGGCGTACCCCTTTATTAATATTTTTATTTTCGAGCACCCCTTACATTCATATCCCTCCTCCAACACATCCGTCTATGTAAAGAAGTCTTTTATCAATAAAGTTAAGGGTTTAGGTAAGCTTAAGAGTCAAATGACTCGAATTCATAACATTTGGAGGACTTATTTTTGATTTTGCATTTTGTTCCATTTGAACAATACTATTGGTTCAACGCCGAAACGAATGAAACCAGTATTGTAATTATTTCGGATTAACTTATAAGGATGACTAAAAATTACACTTCGTTACAATCAGCTATTCATGTGACATATTAGTATTAAATTTCACAAGTCTCTTTGGGAAACAAAATTCTGTAACTGTTTTTAATCCTTTATCTTTTTTTTTGTTTCAACCATTGCCAACTTTGATTTCGCGTATCCCCAACTAGTCCTTAGCGTTCCCCTAGGGATACGCCTACCACATGTTGGGAACCTCTGTTAGTGGAATCGGGTTTCGAACCTGGAACCTCCGGCCGCTTAGCGGAATCCCTGCCAGTAGCTCAAAAACAATTTTATAACCAAAGTACCTGTTCGTTAAAATTCTTGTTGGTACGAGACTGCTTGATATTTGCTTCTTGATTGCAGTTTTTATCCCTCGACTTTCTCCTATACGTCCACAGACCCCAGCAGCACAAAGATATTCTACAATGTTGTACGATATTGAGCAATATTCGCAATATTTTATAATATTGTATAATACCATATAATATTATGCAATATCGAACAATATTGTACGATATCCTGCAACATGTTGTGCTACCTGGGGGCGCGTTTTGTGTTTTACTTCATTGTGTAGTGCAGAGAACTGAGTGTGCATTTTGAACCCCTTCCCTTTGACCGATTGAGGCCAAAATTTGACATGGATCTGCAATTTTTCAGTCAACTCTACATATCAAATTTCATTTATCTAGCTTGTTGTGTTTCTGAGATATCGTCAGTGGTGTGGTCGCAAAATAAGCATTGCCGGAACGCTCTAACCTAGGTGACGAAAGTCGCGCTGTTTTAAGGACATTCCACAATTTTTTTATTTATTTCTCGTAAAAAAACAGTGCCGGAACGGCGTTCCAGCTCCTTTACACCCCTGGTTATCTTGTTCATGTTTTCACTACGGATGGGAAAAACTTACCGGTTTTAACCGAAAACCGTTTTTTTTTCGGTTATATATTTATCCCGGTTATAACCGGTTATTTTTTTTTAATCCAATAACCGGGTAAAAAAACCGGATCGGAAGATAGACTCGATTATAGGTTCGATTAGACTAAAGTTTTCCAAATTATGAAATTTTAAATTTCATCATCGTAGGCCAATCAACGACAACCGCTTCCTCTAGGCGTCTGTTGATTGGCGGATTACTGAAAGAGTCTTTATGAACAAATAAATATTGGCCAAAGGATTGATTTTCAGTAGAAACAATATTAATAAAAAATTTTTGTCTACAAACGGCTTTTGATTTTTTATAAAAAAAACCGAAAGCCGGTTATTTCAAAATTCGGTTATTTTAAGCGGTTATAACCGCAAGTTAAATAAACCTGAATAGCCGTAAATCGGTTATTTTCGCAATAACCACCATTTGTCACGGACAGTCTACCTTTGATGGATATAGTTCAAAACTGGACACAAGTGTATAAATTCACTTATTTGTTGCATTTTTTGAGTTATCACTTTCATATGCGCAAGAGCAGCCAGACGGACAGTTAACCCGTTGGCGGATTTGATTCAAAAATTGATACAGATCTACAATTCTAGAAAGAAAGTCAAACCAAATTTCATCTCTCAAGATATTGCGTTGTGAGTTAGCGCATTCACATGCAGATGGATGAACAAACAGATTTCGTACAAAATTTAATAGAAATCTATAATTTTGGTGTAAAGACCGCACACCTTTGCATTTTAAAGTTATCCAGTTCACAGGCGGAAAACTGACAGATACATAGATATAAATTCGATATAATGGGTGGGGTTTTTCTTCGTAATTAGGGGGTGCATATAGTGATATATCACATTTTCGAGATCGAATTTATTTCACGACTTTAATGCTTTTACTTCCTATTCGATTTTTAAAAAAAACTGAAATGTTCTCCCCGTATACTCTCTAATAAAGGTTTCATCCCCTCGCATGAAAATTGCGATCTAGGGCAAGACCGTGACCGCCGTGAGTGTTCGGATTTTTATTGCCCCCCGAATCGAGTACTGGGGCACGGCGGAAGGGTGACAACACAAGGGGAAGTGTCGTATCCCCCCTTTTCCAGGGTTTCCACGGTCCTTGAAAACTCCTTGAATTTTATTTGCCTTACTCACGGCCCTGGAAAAGTACTTGATTTTTCATTGGATCCTTGAAAAATAAGCAAAATGTCTATCAAATATTTTTGGGGACAGAAGAGAAAACCAGTTTTTGACTTGGTTTTGTCTTGAGAATTCAAGCACCAGAAAAGGGGTGTTTGTATGGGAATGCTGTCAATCGTCAATCTTTTCTCTCTTTGTCTATTCAAAGACAGCTTAATTTGACAACACAGTAAAAGCTACAGAGGGTATTGCTCCGACGAGTAAAATAGTCTTGCAATTATCCTAATATATTTTGAAAGTAGTTGATATATTTGAACAGAATTTTGTTTTAAATACCAATAACCGATTTTCTCTGCCATAAAATCTGTTTTCAAAATGTATGTTATTTAATTTCATAGAGCCAGGGAAGTATGTGTTCATATGAACACAACTCAAAAATTTAAAGAGCTGGATGGATAAAATTTGGTGCACAGTTTTATCATTAGAATTGTGTATCCAAATCAAATGTTTTATTTCAAAAATAAAAATGCGAATGATTAATTTGATTCAAATTTATTATTTGCATTTTTATATTTAAAATATATAATTTTATGGTCTTTGAATTTTATTAAAAAGGTCCTTGAAATTTCCTTGAATTTTTTTCCTCAATAGGATTGAGAACTCTGTTTTGATTTTCACATATCGTGACGCAATATAAAGCGTTTCGTGCTTCATAGTAAACATGAAGAAAATCGAATAAAGTCTTTCGGACTCCTTCTTTTCAACCGATTGAAACCAAACTTTTGAAACCCATCTTCAATTATAGTTAGAATACCGCATGCCATATTTCATTTATCCAAGTCATTCCGTCTTCAAGAAATCGCGTTCACGTATACGCAAATATACAGACAGACAAACGGTTCACCTGTCGATAGATTTGGTTCACAATTTGGCATCTATCTACAATTATGATGATAAAACATTGTACCGTATTTCATCTATCTAGATCTTTCCGTTTTTCAGTTATCCTGTTCACATGCACTCTGACTGATAAACTATTCTTGGACGGATTTTGTCCAAAATTTGGTAGAAATCTAGAAATTTGGTGTAAAGACCACATACCAAATTTCATTCCTCTAGCTCTATGCGTTTTTGAGTTATCGTGTTCACAGACATACTTCCAAAATTCTCTTTTTCGGACTCAGGGAGTTCCAGAAAAAGGAGATTCATCAAAATTTTTATATTTTTTTCTCTTGACAATTATAATATTTTCTCTTTGAATACTTCGTATACGACAAAACAAAAATTGTTTCTTTCTTTTTTT